>ML287205.1:86999-101999 GCA_005239495.1 Nicotiana undulata
GGGGGGGGGGGGCACTTTGACGCACAAAGAACACATGCTCGAGATGAAGTCAGCCTACAAGTAATCATTGAAATGTTACAAGCACAACAAGTTGTTATCGCTCAGCGACAGAGTCAGCAAAAGACTCTGAGCACACCAGAACTAGAAACGACTCTTCGGGTTGAGCCAGCGCCAGAAAGATCAAGCAATAATGGTTCAGGAACTGACCCCATCATCATAAGGATGCTCGAGGAAATCACTAAAAGGGTCGATTCAGGAGAAAAGAAGATAGAGTACAACGACAAGAAAGTGGAAACCTACAACTCGAGGGTCGACCAAATCCCGGGAGCACCTCCAGTCTTGAAGGGACTGATTCGAAGAAGTCTGTACAGAATCCATTCCCACCGAGTGTGACTCCAAAGCCCATTTCAAAGAAGTTCCGGATGACCGACATCCCAAAATACAACGGGACCACAGATCCCAATGAGCATATCACCACACATACTTGTGGTATAAAAGGAAATGATTTAAAGGACGACAAGATCGAGTTTGTCTTGTTGAAGAAATTTGGAGAAACCGTGTCAAAGGGGGCCATGATGTGGTATCATAACCTTCCCCCGAACTCTATTTATTTTTTTGCCATGCTGGCAGACTCTTTTGTAAAGGCACATGTTGGTGCCATAAAAGTCGCTACAAGGAAGTCTGATGTTTTCAAGATCAAACAAAGAGGGAACGAGATGCTAAGGGAGTTCGTATCCCGTTTCCAGATGGAGAGAATGGAATTACCACCAGTCTCCGATGACTGGGCAGTCAAGCCTTCACCCAAGGACTGAATGAATAAAGCTCAATAGCTTCAAAGAAACTGAAGTAAAACTTAATCGAGTATCTCGTCGTAACTTGGGCGGATGTGCACAATAGGTACCAGTCGAAAATTAGGGTTGAGGACAACCAATTAGGAGCCCCCTCAGGATTAGTATATCCGAGTAGCCTATTAGCAAAGGAATCAAGAAATGCATAAGGGGAGCCGAGACCGAACAAGGAAAGGTATCAGCCGGACATTGAAGATCGAAGAAACACTTCGAGGCATAACATACCTCGAAATGATCGAAGGGCAGATCGAGGTCAAAGTTCCTGAGGACTCATGAGAAAAATCGGGTTCGACAGGCGCTCGGGACCATTGGAGGCACCCCAATTGTCAGAGTACAACTTCAACATCGATGCCACAGACATCGTATCAGCCATCAGAAAGACTAGAGAGACTAGGTGGCCCAAGCCCATATAGTCAGATCCTTCTCTGAGGAACCCCAACTTAATGTGCAAGTACCACGGTACTCATGGTCATAGGACCGAGGATTGCAGACAGCTTCGAGAGGAGGTAGCCCGATTGTTCAACGAGGGGCACCTTCGATAGCTTCTTAACGACCGGGCCAAGAATAACTTTCGAGAGAGAGATGCAAGCAGGAAGAATGAACCAGAAGAGCCCTAGCACGGCATTCACATGATCATCTGAGGAGTCGACGTCCCATAGGGACCCGTATTCAAACGAACAAAAGTTTCCATCACAAGGGAGAAGCGATCTCGGGACTACATTCCCGAGGGCACCCTCAAATTCAGCGAGGAAGACATGGAGTCCTTATATCAGCCTCATAATGATGCACTGGTAATTTCTATCCTTTTAAATAAAGTTCAAGTTAAACGTGTGCTCGTGGATCCAGGTAGTTCGACCAATATAATCAGGCCGAGGGTCGTGGAGCTTCTCGGGCTACTCGACCAATTCATACCCGCCTCTCGAGTCCTGAATGGATTCAACATGGCGAGTGAAACAACAAAAGGGGAAATCATCCTCCCAATCAACGTGGCCGGAACTATACAAGTCTCCAAGTTTCATGTCATCAAAGGTGACATGAGGTACAACGCCTTACTTGGAAGGCCATGGATACATAGAATGAGGGCAGTGCCATCAACTCTTCATCAAATGATGAAGTTTCCAACAAAGGATGGCGTGAAAACGGTGTACGGAGAGCAGCATGCAGCCAAAGAGATGTTCGCAGTACATGACTTGGCACCAGTATCGACTCCATCTACCTCAGAGAAGTCAAAAGGCGAACATGTAGCTAAATAGCAATCATAGCCCATACCCTCGGTTTAGCCTGAGGGACAAGTGATCGACGAACAGGTGCTCGAGGACGGAGAAGAAGACTTCCTAACCCTCGAGCCATCGTTGACCCCGAGGAATCAGATGCAACGAAGTCCACTGTCAAAGAACTCGAGCATGCAGTATTGACTGAGCATCTTCCAGAACAAAAGGTATACCTGGGAACAGTATTAACCCCCGAATTCAAGAAAAAACTTATTCAATTTCTTATTGATAATATCGGTTGCTTCGCTTGGTCCCATTTAGATATGACGGGGATCCCACCGAAGATAACCACCCACCGACTAAGTGTCGATCCCAGGTTCAAACCGGTGAAGCAAAAAAGGAGACCTCAATCCGAGGTAAAGCATGCATTCATCAAAGATGAGGTATAACCAAACGTCTCAAAATAGGATCCATTAGGGAAGTAAAATACCCCAAGTGGCTAGCTAACGTAGTGGTAGTCCCTAAAAGGGGAAATAAACTTAGAATGTGTGTAGATTACAAAGATTTGAACAAAGCATGCCTTAAAGATTCCTTCCCACTGCCAAACATCGACCGTCTAATTGATGCTACGGCTGTCCACGAGATCCTTACTTTTCTCGACGCCTACTTTGGTACAATCAAATTCAAATGAACCCGGAGGACCACGAAAATACTTCGTTTATCATGAAGTATGGTACATATTGCTATAATGTAATGCCCTTCGGGATAAAAAATGCAGGAGCTACATATCAACGCCTAGTTAATAAGATGTTCGAATATCAAATAGGCAAATCTATGGGAGTTTACATTGATGACATGTTAGTTAAGTCCCTGCGCGCATAGGACCATTTGACTCATTTGCAGGCAACGTTCGATATCCTAAGAAGGTACAACATGAATCTCAATCCCGAGAAATGCGCTTTCGGAGTTGAATCGGGCAAATTTTTGGGCTTCACGGTGTCGAACAGGGGGATCGAGATAAACCCCAATTAAATCAAATCCATCGAGGAGATCACCGTGGTGATCAATGTGAAAGAAGTGCAGCGGCTGACTGATGAGTGGTGATTTTACCACTCGTTTTAGCCTCTTTTCATTAGATTTTGCATCCTTCAATGATAACATGAGGTCGTTTATAGTGTGTATTGTTCGAATTTCAGGGAAATGATGCCATGTAGTGATTGGCTTTGAATTGAAGTGGAGTTGAGCACAAATTGGTGAAAAAAGTACTAAAACCTTCAGTGATTCCGCACATGTGGATGTTTGGTCGCTGGTGCGACATCGCACGTGCGAAGTATTGCGCCGCACCTGCGCAAAAGGCTCAATTGTACCCAGGACGCACCTGCGACGTGTTTTCCGCACCTGCAGAACCGCAGGTGTGGAAGTTTGGTCTGCATCTGCGGAAAAGGATGAAATCACACAAAGTCGCATCTGCGATAGAAAATCCGCATCTGCGGAGCCGCACCTCCGAGGATTGTTCCGCAGGTGCGGTCAACGGGCATCAGACCTGGACAGATTTGTAAAATCACATTTTCCCAATCCCAAACCACATATACTCGACCTAACATATATTTTCAGTATCTTTGGTTTATGTTTTGGCTTATTTTCAGTAGAGACACAAGAGTAGAACAAGTTTTGGGAGTTAGGGTTTGCGCACACACTTGGGTTTTGAAGATTTCAAGCTTGTGGTTAAGGATTTCTTATCCATTTATGTTTGTTTCTTCATTTCCTTGCTTTGCTTTAAATATTAAGTGTGTAGTATTTATTTCCAACACTAATTCTTGTTTATGGAAATATTCATGTTTAAAGTGTGGATTACATACCTTGTTGTGCTTATGTATTGAATGATTTTTATATATTTATGAAGTGAGTTAGTGTTTCTTTAATTATTCTTGTTTTTTAATGTTTCCAAATGGATTATCTAACCCTAGGACTCGCCCATTAACTCCAAATTAATTTTGAAAAAGATATATGGGGTTGGGAAAGATTAATTAACAAGAACTTGAGATTTTAACCCTCATTTTATAAATTCTACCTAGGAATAGGATTGAACTACTTGTAGCCATATTTGGGTGTGCTTAATCTCTTAACTGAGTTAGGAATAATTCAATTAGGAAGTCTTGTTAGTCTTCGGAAGAAGATAATTAAGAATTGTTATCCGTGGCTAATTAACATAAACTCGCTCAAATTTGTAAAATCGTGAAATACATTGGATCGTTACTTGAGTGTAATTCCTGATGCATTCATACTTGTTGCCATTGATCATTTTACTTACTTTCTATGTTAGTTTAAATTTTTGCATTTAGTTATAAATATTTTCACAATAAAAAATCTAAGTGTTTGGCATTGCGCGATAAGTGATAATTCTCTTACATTCCTAATCGCCTACATATTGTTCTTTGTGGGATTCGACCCCAACCTAGTTGGGTTACTATATTTGACATCGATCGCTTACACTATTTTAAGGTGTAATTTGAGTGTATCAAATTTTGGCGCCGTTGCGGGGGAACAATTTGGCGTAATTTAGGTTATTTGAGAAATAAGCATAAGTGTTTTGGTCCAAACTTGTGAATACTTGTGTAATTAACTTTCTTACCTTGGTCAATATTTTTCTTGTTTGTTTCTTGTTTAGTTTCTTTATTTTTGAAAAAAAAAATGGCATCATATAATGATGATTGGATGGTAGTTGTTCACACTTTGATTACCATTGTCCTTATTGTAGAGGATCACACTCGTGGAGAAATTGTTTAAACTATCCCGGAGATGGATTGTGCTCACAATCTCAAACCCATGAGTGGAGTATTTGTTATAGGTGTGATTGCCAAAATAGTCATTGGAATGATTGTGATTATTTGTCCATCCCTTTCCCAATCCCCCGCTATGACGATTCTACTTTCTGTGACGAAAACTTTAGGGATGAGGAAGTGGAAGAAATTGAGCATGGCCGAAATGGAGAGTTCAAGCTCATGTTAGAGTGCTTACTTGAAGAAGGAAACCAAGAGCAAAGTGCCTTGGAGGAGCTTTTGGAGAATAACCTCCCAAATGAATTGGTACTTGAAAGGTTGCACTCACAAATGGATGAAATGATAGAAGCCTTAAAGGTTCAAAAGGCATTGGAGGTGAGTGATAGCCAAGAACCTTCCTTGGAGGTTGAAATTGAAAATCCTTCCTTGGAACTTGATCAAAACCAAGAAGAACTATCAAATGCTCAAAATGAGAGGATGATGCTCATGTTGGAGGTCATTCTTGAAAATGAGGAAAAACACAACTTGCATTCGAGGAATTGAAACATGATGTGACTCAAAATGATAAGCATATCCGCACTTTGGAGGATCAAATGAAAGCATTCATGGAGGCTCATTATGCCTCTAAATTTGAAAGTGTGGAGGGAAGCCAAGAAGAGTCCAATTCCAAGGAAGAAAGTGAGCTTTACTTTGAGGAGTCAAGACTTGAACATCCGCCAACCGACTCCACGAGTATTATTGATGTCGAAGAAAATATGGGATTAGAGTCAACCGGGGTGATTGAAAATGTTGTTGAAATTGACTCTAGTTCGGGGGGAAAAGAGGATGTCAAAATCCGGGAAAAATTGCAAGTTGGAGGTTTGAAGTCACATTTCAAGCATTTCTCAACATTGGAATTATGTGGTGATATGGAAGTTGAACTACACAAATCAATGAAAGATTGCGAGGAGGAAAAACTCATACCATACATTTTACAATTTGAGGAAACAAGAAAGCAAAATGACATACCTCACATGAAAGCCAAGAAGTGCAAAATGAAGAAATCAATGCTTGGCTCGATCATCGACTTACCACCCCCCATCGCTCGTGGTCGAAAGCTTGATTCCAAGCTAGGTGTCCGGTTCATATCATCCAAGTGGCGAGAAAAGTGGTAAAGTTAACGTGCGTCATACCACGACGTTAAATGCGGCGCTTGGTGGGGAGGCAACCCATCATTCTCAAAATTTTGGTCATTTTTGAAATTTGCTATTTTAGAATAGCTTAGTATATTATTTTGCACTAATCTGCCAAGTTCCAGATTTTTTGGAGATAAGTTGCAAATGTTTTAGAGCGAGAATGTACCAAAACAGCGGCTGCCCAGAAATGTATTGCTAAACCCAGGGACTTCCGCACCTGCGGTCAAGAAATCCGCAGGTGCGCCCTCGTAGGAGCGACTTCCAAAACACAGGTACGGATTATACTGCAGGTGCTTTTCATTAACCGTAGAAGCGGGATCCCAGAAGCGCCTGCTTTTTCGCAGGTGCGAAAAAATCGTGCAAGTTAAGTCCCAACTCTCTCCATCAGGTCAGTCTGTGTTAGCCCTAAAACTCAAAGAATAATAAACTTTTTTCTCTCATCTCTCACGCTGAAGCTCAATTTCACACAAGACACGGGTATTTTTCCTCTCCCTTGTTCTTCTATGTTCTTCTTCTTCCCCTGCTCTGTTTTTCTTTTTTTGTCTTTCTTGCTCAAGCCTCTCATGGCTGCCTTCCCCTATTCCAATGACCCCTATGATTTAGGGTAGTATTAGGGTGAGTGTTTGGTTGAGAGTAGATTATGTGTGCTGGCTTCAGTGAAGCAACAATTGTACGGGAATTCTGAGTACCCAATTTGTGAAAAAGGAAAGATTCTAAATTGCCTAAAACATGTTCGATAATTTGTCCAAACAAACGTTTTGAGCAAGGTACCTAAAACCCAGCATTAATAGAGTCAGAGGTCCATTTAGTATACAAATTTGGAAGTCTTGAGTACAAATTAGTACTAAAAACCATGTTTCAAGTGAAAAAACTGAAAAACATTTGGTGGGCATGAACCCTTAGACGAACTCCGCAGGTGCGATGTATGTGCCGCAGATGCGAATTTTGGGCAGCTGCGATAATTATTCCGCAGGTGAGAATTTTGGGCAGCCTGAACAAAAATTGCAGATGCGGTTGGAATCATCGCAGATGCGGGACTGCACCTGCGGTCAACCTTCCGCAGGTGCAGAAACTGGGCAAATTGCCAAATTCCAGTAACTTTGCAAATGGCCCTTCCCGGGCCTGTTCAACTTGGTTCTTTGGCCTAATTGTAGTGTTTTAATTTGCATAACAAGATTCTACTACCTGACTAACTTCGTTTTATTTTTTTATAGGTACTTTGAGCTAAAATGGACCCGAACATAAACATAAATGATCCGGACAACCATGAAATTGAGGAGGATGTTGGGGAACAATTTGACAATTAACGGTTCATGTTTGCTGACTGTCAATGCCGGTATTATGACAACCTCCTCACCAAGAAATTAATGTTTGATAAAGGGATCGCTGAGGAACAATTGGCCGAGTTTCTCCCGGATTTCTATGGCCGTTTGCAATCTTCTGGATGGTCATGCTTTATTCCAACTCCTTGCAAGGTCAATGAGGAGTAGGTTCGCGAGTTTTACGCAAACCTCAAGCGTACAAACTTCGCCGACCCATAACTCATCATTAGAGGCAAAATAGTAAAGTTCGGGTTGGAAGAAATTAATGATGACCTCGGGATTCCGAACCATCCACTTGAGCCACTACAAGAGAAAGACCACTGCGACAATGCGGCATGGCTTGTGTCCAAGTTGTATCCTGAAAGCGTCAAAGTAAAGTGGGCGAACAAAAGAAAGGGCTTGAAGTCAATCGACTTCACAGCCGAGGCTAAGATATGGCTATATATCCTGTGCAACAAGGTGTCTCCCTGTGGGAATGTCTCAGACGTGCCTTACACCAGAGCCCTGATCATTGCTTGCCTTCTTGATGGCATCCCAGTGAATGTGGGCTATTATATTCTGAGGGAGTTGCAGCAGTATTTTCTTGACAATAGCGCAGGATTGATGTTTCCTTCCTTGATCACTGAATTGTGCAGGCGGGCAGAGGTTGAAGAGCGCAGCACTGATCATTGGTTGCCCGTCGACAAACCCTTCCACCCGTTAAGGGTAAAGTGCGAGGGTGGCGCAGTAAAAAGCAAAAAGAGGAAGGTCACCACCACCACTGCCGGATCTGGATCCTCCTCTCAGACTGCTCCAATAGAGGGACCTTTTGAGGAGATGAACTCCCAGTTTTCAGCCCTGCGGGACCTAGTGTCCAAGCTCCCCAATGGGCCATCCCACTCCCAGCCTCCGCCTGATGTTTGCTCCAGAGCTGAGATGCAGACTTACTTTGATGCTCAGGGTAGGATGGCAGCCTCTATTACCCAGCTCGACACCGCCTATACCAGCTTGGCAAAGGCACATATTGACCTTAAGGAGGCATTTGACAAAGAAAAGGAGAAAAATAAAAAGAAAGGGAAACTCCTGGTCAAAGTGTGGAGGGGAGTCAAGGCGATCTTCAAGTGGGGGCAGTCGAGCAAGAAAATACCGGTTGCGGATGATGAGGACTACTCGTTCATGACATATTGTGATGATGGCGAGAGTTCTCAGCAGCACTGACTAGCCTCTTCTCCTGCGGTCTGCTAGTCTATGCAGACCTTAGGGAGACCCTCAAACTACGTGCTTTACTTTGATATTGTGCAGCGGGGACACTACAATATTTTAAGTTGGGAGTGGGTGTAGGAGCACATTGTATCTATTATGACTTTGTTTATGACATTTTTTATGTTCCCTTGCCGGGCTTCTTTGTTGTGTATGGATATTATGTGCCCTTGCCGGGCTTATTTTGTGATATCATGTGCTCTTGCTGAGCTTGGTGTGATTAGTCTATTTTTTTCTTCTTTCGTTATTTATTTTATTTATTAGCTTGGTGTTATTAGTAGTAGTTGCTTTTATTTTAGTTTTTATTAGTATTTTTGTTCTTTTAATTTTTTTATTTCCTTAGTAGTAATTCCTTGGGTTTTCTTCATGCTACGGTTCTTTCCCAAGGAACATTTTGAAGTGAACCGGGTGACTTTTTTCCATGATAGATGGCGTGACAACTTTCTTAAAGGAATTAGTCTTGTTTTGATAGGAGGAGACTTTTGGATTATTTGGTACTAACGAAATTAGTCTCTTGTATGTGAAATATAAATTAAGAATACCCCTCCGAATTTCGGTTTTGAATTAAAACAAGTAAGTTGCAGGGTGAAGAATAATTATTGTGATAAGTATTTGGATCTTTTAGTGACTCTTTGCCCACTAGTTTGAAAAATATTGCTCTAGACTTCTATTAGAAAATGAAATTGATATGTCTTGATTAATTCATGTGCCATGTGTGTTAGTGTTTGTATAAATAAATCTTGTGCTTACTTCTATCATCTAGAACTTGCCCGATTGGTCTTTCAATGCTAATGATAATTACGTTTGGTTGGAGAAATGACCTTAGTCATTCTTTGTGTTATTTGAAAAACCTCTTTAGCCTTTCGAGCCACCATTGTATAGATATTATCGCTAGTTACCCCATTTGAGCCTTTAACCTTTTCNATTCCCTAAACCTACATTACAAGCTTAAAAAGTCCTTATGGGATCTCCAACCGAATGTTCGTGAATAGGCAATGAATTAAATTAAGGGCAAGCTTATGGCATGATATGTTGTAACACTTGATGTTCTTTGTGAGAGTGAGTGTCTTTGTGAATTTGTCCCTTGTGTTGTTCTTGTAAATATGGTGATTTTGGGACATTCTTTCTTGTGAGGGCGCATGAATTAGGATGGATTGGTGAAATTTGAGTCACTTCTTGAGGCTTATTCTTATCACTTGATTATTTGAAACTCCCGTGCACTTCTTGAAGTTGTTTTTTTGAATAAGGGAGTTATTCGGGTAAGATGCACATACTTGAGCCTAATTATTAGTACCAACCAAATTCATAAGTATAATGCTTAGCTGGAGAATGTGATTTGTAAATGATAGCAATACAAACTTGTGCTTTCAATGGTAGAACCTCATTGAGTTGTTGGTTTTGATTTGCTTGAGGACAAGCAAAAGCTTTAAGTTNTTCTTCTTTCGTTATTTATTTTATTTATTAGCTTGGTGTTATTAGTAGTAGTTGCTTTTATTTTAGTTTTTATTAGTATTTTTGTTCTTTTAATTTTTTTATTTCCTTAGTAGTAATTCCTTGGGTTTTCTTCATGCTACGGTTCTTTCCCAAGGAACATTTTGAAGTGAACCGGGTGACTTTTTTCCATGATAGATGGCGTGACAACTTTCTTAAAGGAATTAGTCTTGTTTTGATAGGAGGAGACTTTTGGATTATTTGGTACTAACGAAATTAGTCTCTTGTATGTGAAATATAAATTAAGAATACCCCTCCGAATTTCGGTTTTGAATTAAAACAAGTAAGTTGCAGGGTGAAGAATAATTATTGTGATAAGTATTTGGATCTTTTAGTGACTCTTTGCCCACTAGTTTGAAAAATATTGCTCTAGACTTCTATTAGAAAATGAAATTGATATGTCTTGATTAATTCATGTGCCATGTGTGTTAGTGTTTGTATAAATAAATCTTGTGCTTACTTCTATCATCTAGAACTTGCCCGATTGGTCTTTCAATGCTAATGATAATTACGTTTGGTTGGAGAAATGACCTTAGTCATTCTTTGTGTTATTTGAAAAACCTCTTTAGCCTTTCGAGCCACCATTGTATAGATATTATCGCTAGTTACCCCATTTGAGCCTTTAACCTTTTCTTTGGCTACCTCATTACTAACCTTTCTCTTTTGTAAAATAATTCCTTTTTTTGAACCCGTCCCTCCTTGAATATTGAGAATGAGGCAAAAAGCCTAAGTTGGGGGTGTGGTGTCAAAGTGGAAATTGGTGAGGTTGTACATTGAGTGAAGAATATATACCTCAAAATATTCACTTGAAATTATTCAATCTCCAAAAGAAAAAGAAAAGAAAAAGATATATATATATATATATATATATATATATATATATATATATATATANGGAGACTTGAAGAAAATTAGAGAGTTATTTAAGGTGGTTATATGTTGGTAACTAGGGGCCAATGAGGGCTATGTGGTTTGAAAAGAAACAAAGTGCAAAAAGAAAGAAAAATGTGAGTAGTGTTCAAGGAGGGTGTAGTCACTTGTATCCCAAATGTTTATCCAACCATTCCCTAAACCTACATTACAAGCTTAAAAAGTCCTTATGGGATCTCCAACCGAATGTTCGTGAATAGGCAATGAATTAAATTAAGGGCAAGCTTATGGCATGATATGTTGTAACACTTGATGTTCTTTGTGAGAGTGAGTGTCTTTGTGAATTTGTCCCTTGTGTTGTTCTTGTAAATATGGTGATTTTGGGACATTCTTTCTTGTGAGGGCGCATGAATTAGGATGGATTGGTGAAATTTGAGTCACTTCTTGAGGCTTATTCTTATCACTTGATTATTTGAAACTCCCGTGCACTTCTTGAAGTTGTTTTTTTGAATAAGGGAGTTATTCGGGTAAGATGCACATACTTGAGCCTAATTATTAGTACCAACCAAATTCATAAGTATAATGCTTAGCTGGAGAATGTGATTTGTAAATGATAGCAATACAAACTTGTGCTTTCAATGGTAGAACCTCATTGAGTTGTTGGTTTTGATTTGCTTGAGGACAAGCAAAAGCTTTAAGTTGGGGGTGTTGATGAGTGGTGATTTTACCACTCGTTTTAGCCTCTTTTCGTTAGATTTTGCATCCTTCAATGATAACATGAGGCCGTTTATAGTGTGTATTGTTCGAATTTCAGGGTAATGATGCCATGAAGTGATAGGCTTTGAATTGAAGTGGAGTTGAGCACAAATTGGTGAAAAATTACTAAAACCTTCAGTGATTCCACACCTGTGGATGTTTGGTCGCTGGTGCGACATCGCACCTACGAAGTATTGCTCCGCACCTTCGCAAATGGCTCAATTGTGCCCAGGCCGCACCTGCGACGTGTTTTCCGCACCTGCGGAACCGCAGATGCGGAAGTTTGGTCCGCAACTGCGGAAAAGGATGAAATCACACAAAGCCGCATCTGCGATAGGAAATCCGCATATGCGGAGCCGCACCTGCGAAGATTGTTCCGCAGGTGCGGTCAACGGGCATCAGACCTGGACAGATTTGTAAAATCATATTTTTCCAATCCCAAACCCACATATACTCGACCTAACAGATATTTTCAGTATCTTTGTCTTATGTTTTGGATTATTATCAGTAGAGACACAAGAGTAGAATAAGTTGTGGGAGCTAGGGTTTGCATACAAACTTGGTTTTTGAAGATTTCAAGCTTGTGGTTAAGGATTTCTTAGCCATTTATATTTGTTTCTTCATTTTCTTGATTTATATTGAATAATTAAGTGTGTAGTATTTATTTCCAACACTAATTCTTGTTTATGGAAATATTCGTGTTTAAAGTGTGGATTAAATGCCTTGTTGTGCTTATGTATTGAATGATTTTTATATATTTATGAAGTGAGTTAGTGTTTCTTTAATTATTCTTGTTCTTTAATGTTTCCAAAGGGATTCTCTAACTCTAGGACTCGCCCATTAACTTCTAATTAATTTTGGAAAAGATAATTTGGGGTTGGAAAAGATTAATTAACAAGAACTTGAGGTTTTACCCCTCATTTTATAGATTCGACCTAGGAATAGGATTGAACTACTTGTAGCCATATTTGGGTGTGCTTAATCTCTTAATTGGGTTAGGAATAATTCAATTTGGATGTCTTGTTAGTCTTCGGAAGAAGCTAATTAAGAATTGTTATCCGTGGCTAATTAACATAAACTCGCTCATATTTGTAAAATCGTGAAATATATTGGATCGTTACTTGAGTGTAATTCCCGATGCATTCATACTTGTTTCCATTGATCATTTTACTTGCTTTCTAGGTTAGTTTACATTTTTGCATTTAGTTAAAATCTAAGTGTTTGGCATTGCGCGATAAGTGATAATTCTCTTACATTCCTAATCGCCTACATATTGTTCTCTGTGGGATTCGACCCAAACCTAGTTGGGTTACTATATTTGACATTGATCGCTTACACTATTTTAAGGTATAATTTGAGTGTATCACTGACTGGGCGGATAACAGCCTTAGGCCGATTCATCTCGAGGTCATCGGATCGGAGTCATCATTTCTTCTCCCTACTCAAGAAGAGGAACAACTTCGAATGGACTTCGGAATGCCAACAAGCATTAGAGTAATTAAAAAGGTATCTCTCGAGCCCGCCTTTGCTCCATACCCCGAAGGAGGATGAAATACTATACATGTATTTGGCCATGTCCGAAGTAGCGGTAAGTGGTGTGTTTGTTCGAGAAGAAAATGGTACGCAATTCCCTGTTTACTACGTAAGTTGGACCCTAGGAGATGCTGAAACCAAGTATCCACACTTAGTAAAATTAGCTCTTGCATTAGTAAGTGCATCTTGGAAGTTGAAACCATACTTTCAATGTCATCCTATATGTGTGTTAACTACATATAAACTTCGAAACATCTTGCATAAGCCCTAATTATCGGGCCGATTGGCCAAATGGGCCATCAAACTTGAAGGGTATGATATCAAATATCAACCTCGAACGGCTATCAAGTCTCAAATTTTGGCAGACTTCGTGGCCGATTTTACGCCTGCCCTCGTGCCCGAAGTAGAGAAAGAACTCTTGTTAAAAATGGGCACATCATCGGGGGTGTGGAACCTCTTCACTGACGGTGCCTCGAACGTGAAAGGGTTCGGGCTCGGTATATTTCTAAAAACGCCTACGGGCGGCATAATTAGACAATCCGTAAAAACTTCGAAGTTGACTAATAATGAGGCCGAGTATGAGGCCATGATTGCAGGTCTCGAACTAGCCAAGAGCCTAGGAGCAGAGGTCATCGAGGCAAAATGTGACTCTCATTTGGTGGTTAACCAAGTAAATGGAAGTTTCGAGGTACGAGAAGATAGGATGCAAAGATACTTAGACAAGCTTCAAGTGATATTACATCGCTTCAAAGAATGGACCCTGGTCCACATACCTCGAGAATAGAACAACGAGGCTGATGCACTCGCAAACTTGGGTCCATCTGTTGAAGAATATGACATAGTCCCGGGGACTGCCTTACAACTATCAAAGTCGGTGATCGAAGAAGGCCATGCATAAATAAACTCAACGAGTTTGACATGGGATTGGAGGAACAAGTACATCGACTACTTGAAACATGGGAAACTCCCCACGAAACCAAAAGAATCGAGGGCCCTTCGAGCCAAAGCAGCCCAATTTTCGCGCGATGAGAATGGAACATTGTATAGGAGGACCTTTAATGGACCACTAGCAGTATGCTTGGGACCAGGGGACACCGATTATGTGCTATGAGAAATCCATGAAGGCACTTGTGGAAACCACTCCGGTGTCGATTCCTTAGTTCGAAAGGTAATCATAGCGGGGTATTACTGGGATAACATGGAAAAGGACACCAAGGAGTTCGTTCGAAAATGTGACAAATGTCAAAGATTCTCAGCAATGATTCATCAACCCGATGAACAACTACACTCTTTCCTATCCCCATGGACATTCATGAAATGGGAGATAGACATCCTCTGTCCCTAACCAACGGCGCCAGGTAAAGCTAGATTCATCTTATTTATGACTGACTACTTCTCAAAATGAATAGAAACGCAGGACTTCGAGAAGATAAGAGAAAAAGAAGTCATCGACTTCATATGGGACCACATCATATGCCGATTCGGGATCCCCTCCGAGATTACATGTGATAATGGGAAGCAGTTCATCAGCAACAAGGTGACAAAATTCCTCGAGGATCATAAAATCTAAAGGATCCTATCAACGCCTTACCACCCAAGTGCAAATGGTCAAGCCGAGTCCACAAACAAAACTATCATTCAAAACATAAATATGAGGTTAGAGAATGCGAAGGAGGAGTGGAGAGAAGTGCTGCCCAAAGTATTATGGGCGCATCGAACAACTTCGAAGTCGAGCACATGGGAGACCCCGTTCTCTTTGGTATATGGGTCCGAGG
>ML287205.1:104499-133299 GCA_005239495.1 Nicotiana undulata
AATAAGCTAGAATCTCTTATGAGTGTCTAGACTATAAAAGATATAATTTTCAACATTTTCAATATTAAGGATTTATCTGTCGGCAATTAAAATGGTCACTAAAACCTAGTCTCAAAATCTTTGACACTAGAACTAGGTTGTCCATTCAAGAGAACAAAAGATCTACTTGTCTAATATGGTAAAGTAATTTTGTTGGAAAGTAAAGATAATAGAACAAGTCAATGAAAAGAGGGGTGAGGGTAGAATAGAAAAAAAGGGTGGTGTGGGGCTCTTTGTAGCTTGGAGTCTTGCATAAGAAATCTCTCATTTTTGACACATACAAATCCATTGAAAATTACAGCTGATTTAGAGCCTTATCACCTTTTTAATATTATAATTATAATTATTTTAAATTAAAGGTTGGCCAAAAGAAACAAAAGAAAGTCTCCATTGCTTTCTGCACCTGTCGCCTTGATTGTATGCATTAGGTCCCCCACCTGCACTTACCTTTAACAGAAACACATGCAAACTTGTACGTTAAGGTTATTCGTGTAATTTAATCTCTGTGACGTTTAAAGTTTTCCTATTTTTACTCGGGTTTTGTCTCTTTTATGTCTCTTGAGCCCGAGTGTCTTTCGAAATTATCTCTCTATTCTTCGGATTAGAGGTAAAATTTGCGTATAAATTATCCTCCCAAAACTCTATTAATGAAATTTTACTGGATCATTATTATTGTTATTGTATTTTTACTTGAGTTTAAGTTATGTACACAATAAATCGTTGATATAAAGAACTATTTACACTATCACACGTCGTCACACAGCGCAGGCCTACCCTTAGAGTAGGGGGGTATCGGCTTCCGGTAACTTTGGGGGGAAATATTTGTATATTTATTTATATCTTAAATAACATGTATATATTTTGATCGGCACCCTAAGACTCAAGGCTTAGGTGGTTGCATTAGTTGATTTGGGAGGGAGAACGGAACAACTTGACTTTTAGTGTGCTGCAAGAGTTCGATACGCATGCTAGCATTTTCTCAAATTTTTATTTGTCAACAGTAGTCCTGTCACTTTCAAATTTTGGATCTGCCTTTTTATTTATAACAAGGATGTTTAGATTTGAAAGAAGTAGAAAAAATTTCGATAAAGAGTGTTTAGTATATGTCAAATACATCTAACATCAATATTATATTTTACTTTATATATATATATATATATATATGGGCGAAGCCATCTTTGCAAAATCATGTCAAGGATATCATTGCAAAATTAGTCAAATCGCCGCCGTAAATTGACTTAAGATAATAATGTTTTTAGTGACATGCATTAGCGTATTCAGCCAAGAAAATTAAATCATGTCGCTCTCTATTTCCAGATTTCATGGATTAGTTTACCTTAAACTATTTTCACACTCATCACTCAATACTTATGTGCTTCACGTAGTTCTCTTTCCTTTTTTTTTAGTATTTATTTTCTCTTTTCTTCTGTTTTGCATTTTTTTGATTGGTAATACATCTCACTTTATGAGTTCAAAATATTAATTATTATTTAATTCTGAATTTATAATTTTAAAATAAGATAAATGTAATGCCTTAATTTTATTAAAATTAAACTCATCAAATTCAACTGAATTGTCTTGGATAGAAATGGAGGTAATTGTGTGCACTTAATTAATCTTTTTCTTTTTGTGCAGTAAGAAGACTTATTCAATTTATTGTCTTTTTGACTTGGACCTCAAGGCTTCTAGGCCTTTATCTTTATCTGGCCATAATTTTCAAGATGTACTTTAGTATGCATTTTCCGAGATTTAACTATTAGGTCCAGCAGCGGAGGCAGGATTTCCTACTAAGGACTTCAGAAAATTAAAAATTAGAAAATTGTCAATAAGAATTGAACCAATTATCTGTAATTTTTCAGCGAAGGGGTTCACGTAAATCCCTTCTGCCTCCTAAATGGTTTTAATTTATGAGGGTAATCGAAGACACACTTTTGAGACAATTTTTTATTGAAACCTTTGACTGCATATCTTCTAATTATTAGTTGATCATTTCTCTCACTCCTCCTCAAAGTAGGAAACAAGAAACTGAAATCACAGATATTTTAGACCCTTCTGCTGCAAAGAACCTCTCGCACTCCCATAAGTGAATATAATTGTAATACGAGTGTATACTTCAATTAATAGCCCGTTTGGCCAAACTTCTAAAATGAGCTTATTTTGAGAAGTATTTTTCTCAAAAGTATTTTTTTAGAAAGTATTTTTGGTGAAAAGTAGTTTGTGTTTGGCTAATTAATTTGAAAAGCACTTTTAAGCAGTAATTAGTGTTTGATCAAGCTTTTGAAAACTGCTTCTAAGTGTATTTTTCTCAAAAGTATTTTTTTAGAAAGTATTTTTGGTGAAAAGTAGTTTGTGTTTGGCTAATTAATTTGAAAAGCACTTTTAAGCAGTAATTAGTGTTTGATCAAGCTTTTGAAAACTGCTTCTAAGTGTATTTTTCTCAAAAATTCTCAGAGTGCTTTTGGAGAGAAACTACTTTTTTCTGCTTCTCCAAAACTGCTTCTGCTTCTCCTCAAAAGCACTTTTTTCCTTCCAAAAGCTTGGTCAAACAGGCTATAAATAACTATTATGGGTATTTACATAATCAGATCAGTTAAAATGTTATAAATACAAAATTAATTATTTTTGGTAATTGAGTGTCTATATTGCGCCCTTCATGCCTGATGATATAGGCACTCAATTAGGGGTGTATATGGATCGGGTTGGTTCGGTTTTTATCAAAACCAAACCAAATTAACTATTTCGGTTTGGATTGGTTTGGTTTTGTCGGATTTTTCGGATTTTCGCATTTTTTTTTTGTTACATGAATATTATTCGAATCTTACTTTGTTAAAGTTATAGATAAAGTTTTGATAAGTGAATATATGTTTAGTAAATATTTAAAAATTGACAAACATATGATCTATTAAAATATCTCAATGAGAAAATTTTGTTAGTAACACATGATAGTTATTTTCTTTCAAAGATCTTCCGTTAATGTACGCTTTCAAGGTTAAAACATGAAAGGATCCCAAATATTTCTACATTTTTTTAAAGGAAAAATTCAATATAAAGTCTAAAAAATATATATATGAAAATTATATATTTATATGTCGGTTTGATTCGGATTTTTTTAATTAATACCAAATCTAATCAAATTTTTTAGTGAATTTGATTTGAATTTTCGATTTAATGCGATTTTCCAATTCGATTTGAACAACTCTACACGCAATTACCATAAAATACATAGGTTGATAAGGACTCAAGGAGATTTCTTATTCAAATGAAAAAGAACAAACTAACGTGATTGTTATGTCAAAAGATGGAATCTAATTTCCACCAAAAAAATCTTTGTATTATAAAACTATTTTTTGCAGTTTGTTTTTATTTTGCCTCTCTTTTTTCTTCACTAAATTTCATTTTTCATACTTGAATTGGTGAAGCAAAGGATCTAGCTAGCTTGGGTCCATAGCAGACTTATTTAATTTTCGTGCTTTTAAAAAAAATTATTGAGGGTTAATGTAATGGTGGTCACTAAATTTTATTCATTATAACAATAAAGTCACATCACTAATTTTTTCACATTAAAATACCTAAAATGTGTGTGAATTTTTTAGGAGATACAAATGAACGAAATATTAAATAAAATTATAGTATTCATTTTCTATAATTCGTTAATAACTACTTTAGTACTCCCTCCGGTCCAAAATAAGTAATTTTTTTGGCTTTTTTTGTGGTCTAACATAAGTAATTTTTTTGGATTTCAAGAATGAATGAATTATTTTTTTCTGCATTGTCTTGGAAGTAAATAATGTTGGAGTGTGTGTTAGGAGTATTTATGTGAAGAGATAGTAAATGTTAATATGATGAATTTCATTAATAATTAATGTTAAGAAATAAATTTCTTAATATACGTGAAAACAACCAAAAAAATCACTTATTTTGAACCCCGGAGTAAATTGTTTACCTCAAATTTACCAAATATATTTACTAATTCCTAGGACCAAGTCAATAAAAGTGTTAAGAAGTCATTGTCAATAGGGATGCATAGAAGAAAATCAACCTATATCTTAGTCAAGCTTTTCTACTGGCTAAGCAAAAGTTTATACAAAAGTGGCTCAGGTTAGCTTTTAATTTCTTCCTTTTTTTTGTGGTGAAATCCATGCATGTCTAAAAAAGATGCATCCACTTATTCTGGATATATGTAATAAAGCAATATATAATCGATTAATAAATATAATATTATGTACATTAGTCAAATTAGGTTAAAGCAACGGGGCATAAAGCAATATCATATAGAAGGCAAAAGAAAAGATGATTTTATTTCAACAAAGATATAGATTAATTAATTCCAGTATTTTGTGATCGAAAGACGAAATGACTTTGTAAACAAAGATATATTAATTAATTCCAGTATTTTGTAATCGCAAACATCGTGAGTTCATTTAGCTTTTGATGCAAATTTGACGATAGGATGACATGGAAAAACACTACCTAGCTCAATAAGCACACAGTAATAACCTATTACAAGTAGAAAACAAAAAGTAACAATAATATGATCAGTAGACGAAGCTAAAATTTTAACTTTATGTCGTAATCATAGTATGTTGACGATTTCAAATGTTAATAATTCAGTTCTAAGTTTAGTATATATAAAAGTCTAATAATTTTTTTAATACAAATATATAATTTGAGCAAAATACTGAGTATAGTCGAGCTTCTATATCTATGTTTGTCTATAATTATTGTTTTGAATAATTTATAAGGTTTGATCTTACGACGTTAATAAACTGCACAAAAGCGTATAGAATTACAAAATGCGACGGCCCGGCACTATTACAGAGAAAACAACCAAGTAGTTAATGCATTAGCTAAAATTGCCTCCACCTCCTGTACAAGGTTGATCTGCCAATCCTTCGAACATCTACCAAAAGAAGCTAAAGACTCCTTCATCATGGATAAATGTTGTAAATATGATAATAAGAGCAATTTTTTTTATTAGCTGATTTTGTTGTAAATATAGTTATTGACATTAGAGAGGTCTGTGTATACCTTCTATTGTTTTTTGAGTCGTAGAAATCACCATGTTGTATTATGTTTTTGAGATAAGGCCTAGCCCCTGCACTGCTATTATTTTTTTTTTAAATACAACACCCAAATCTCTGTCCGGAGAACTTTACATAATATAAAAAAAAAGTTGCACAAAATTATAAGATAATAGTTTAAGATCACTTCATGAGGCCAAAAATTTTTTTTAACTATATCAGATATTTATTCAATCTAACAAATACCTCGGTACAGGTAAGTTCTTACTATCCAAACTAGTATTAGTACCTGTGCGATTCGCGGACACAAATCATATCAAATTGTAATATAGGTTGTTTAAATCATGTGCAAATAACCTTAAAATGTAAACCTATCATATAAAAATTATATAAAATTAGATATTAATTACAAAGTAGGATATGAAATTGTTGCTCAAATCACGTAGTGCACAACCTATTTTTTTTTATATTTGTAGCAACCTAACCCTTGATTTTAGTACTTGCATTTTGTTTCGCTGTCAATATTAAAGAATACTAAATCTGTCTTGTTTGAGCACATTCAATCATATTATTTTAACAAACTTCTTACTAACACTTTGTTTTTATCTGAACGTCAAATATGTCTTATTCATCACATTAATTATAGTTATTGTTTTGATATGTCTTGCATTTCTTTTGTTTTTTTCATATAGTTATTATATTATTTATTATTTAATATTATCGTACTATCATATAACTTTTTATTAGCTTAATAATTAAATTAATGTCTTACTTAATCTTTTAATAGTCTTTAACAAATATAAATATTTTATTCTTGAAATTTAGTATATTTTTATCATTGTATCCTCTTATTCGAAATTTTTTAATCATTTAAATTTATTATAATATTTTTAAATATAATTCAAAATTTTAATTATTAAAGTATAAGTATCCTCACACTCTATATTTTTTTTACACATTCTCTTCCCTACTATAAATCTAAATTAGTTTCATATTAATTTTTTACCTATAACCAAATAATATCATAATTTATTTTAAATTGTAAATTTAAATTAGTCTAAAATATTAATACATAAGTTATTTGATGATTATGTTCCAAATGTATTGAGTTCTCTTATAATTATTTTTGTATTAGATGGAGTTAAATTTTCTTTTCAAATTTGCTTTAAGGTACAAATTTAATTTTTAATTTTTATTAGTAAAATTACCTAAATTAGAAATTTATTTTCTCTTTTTTATTTTAATCATAGAAAAATAATTTCTTAATTGTTTGAGCATACTATATGTATTTAGTAGTATTTTTACTGTCACTTTATTTCTTTCGCAATATTTTTAAAATTTATAAAATTATGAAATAAAAAAACCTCATATTATATGTATGTAGTAATATTTTACTGTCATTTTATTTCTTTAGCAATATTTTCATAAATTTAAAAATTATGAAATAAAAAAATCTCATCTAAAATTCAAATAATTATTGTCATTCTATTTTCTAAATTGGACCGCATTTTAAAAAAATTATGTTATGCTTTCAAACTTAAACTAATTGCGCTTAACTGCTTGTTTGGATGGTTGTTACTCGTTGTATCGTATTGTATTATTTTCCCAGAATAATTTTTTTTTATTGTTTAGTTAAAATTAGTTGTATTGTATTATTAAATTCATTGTTCTGGAACAATTTTTGAAACAACCGATTTGGTATGATGGGATCGTTTCCTATTTTTCTTTCTAATTATGCCCTAACTTATTACGTTATAATTCAATTTTACCCTTTACCTTTTTTTTTTAATAATAGCAAGTCTCTTTCTCATATAGTTCTATAAAAGAATTATATGTGAAGTCTAATAACCTATATAAATTCTCAAAGATAGTATCCCAAATATAACCTGTTTAATAACCTACATACGTGAAAAACTCATTTTGTTCTTCTGCCGCTTCTCCATACTCTTCAGGTAAAGGTTTTGTTTTACTTTTGTCTAAATGGAGTCTGCTTAACATTTTTTTTTTAAATTTTATTATTATGATCTAATTATGAATATAGTGTACTTATTTTTTTTTTTATATTATTAACTTGTTCAACTAATTTCGATAGAATTTGCATGAATTTCGATAGTAGTAATATTTTCACTGTCATTTTTTTTCTTACGTAATTTATTTATTTTAGTTTTAAGATACAAATTTAAGTTTTAATTTTCATTAATAAAATTACCTATATTAGAAATTTATTTTGTATTTAAATTATTTTCTTCAAAAATAAGACTTCAATTTCGTGATATTATCCATAGTTTGAGCATTCTAATTATATTTTTAACAACTTTCTAATTTTAAATTCAAATAGTCTTTCCCTTTCATTTCTAATAGTAAATTTTTAATAATTTAAACATAATGTTGCTAATGTTTTAATCTAATATATAGTCTTATTACGTTTTATCTTTTTTTAATATCATTATAAGCAAATATTCTTTAATATAATATTGATAAATATATATTTAATTTATTTTATTTTCAAAACTTATGATTTATAAATATCCTCACATTATCTCTAATTTATTTCTATTATTCAATATTTTTAATTTTTGATTATAACTATTAGACTCGAGTTACGTGAACTTATCTATATTATAACTTTTCTTAACATAATATATATTTTAAAAAAATCATCTCAAATTTAAATAAGTTTTTACCCTTTTTTCTCTATTTATTTTTTATTTTTGATATTATATTGTTCAATACCTAATATTCTTACATTGTCATATGGATTTTTATTAGCTTGTTTGAATTTAATACATATTTCTACCACGCTCATTCTAGCATAATATAGATAGAAATTTAAAAACTTCCTCAAATTCAAATAAGTTTTATTATTTTATTTTCTAAATTGACTACACTTTCAAAAGATTATTCTTTCAAACTTAAACTAACTGCACTCAATTTAAATATTAATCACAAAATAAATCTTAATTGTTTGAACCCATTATATCTGAATGTTGTAGTAATATTTACGCATAAAATATCTTTTCCCGATTTATCAATATTAATA
The DNA here is from genome assembly GCA_005239495.1 of Nicotiana undulata. Taxonomy (NCBI): domain Eukaryota; kingdom Viridiplantae; phylum Streptophyta; class Magnoliopsida; order Solanales; family Solanaceae; genus Nicotiana; species Nicotiana undulata. The sequence continues at coordinate 112,600 of ML287205.1, forward strand.
TAAAACTATTATTCTTGTTATTAAAATATTTTTTACTGATTATCTAAGTTTTTTCTTACCTTATAAATAATTTATATACTTGATGTAAGATCTTATTTTGCCGCTTGAATTTATTTAATTTTTAAATTTAATAAAATTTTAATATCTTAAGTAAATTGTAATTTTGTTTTAACTTACTCCAAAGTATAAATGGTCACATGTTATTTCAATCTACGTCTTTCTATATATTTTTTATTTTTTTCTATTATAATTTTCAGTTAATTTTTTACCTCCATATTTCTAGCTAATATAGAAAAAAATTCATGGGTGGATCAATATAGATATAAATATAGATATAGCTACAAATATACATATAAATAAAAATCTAGACGTAGATATATAGATTAGATTTGTCAAAGATTTATTTAGATTGAGTATAAGATTTATTAAACTACTTCCATTAATTATGTTTTTATTTATTATTCAAAATTTTATGTTGTCTTAAAATTGCCAAGTGGCTTATTTTTTGCTTACCACTTGGCTTAACCACATGCTTCACTACTCTCCTTTTAATATAATATAGATATTTTTACTAATTATTTAAGTTTTGTCTTATCCCATAAATAATTTATATACTTTATGTAAGATCTTATTTTGCCGCTTAAATTTATTTATTAATAAACTTAATAAATCTTTAATATCTTACGTAAATTTTAATTTTATTCTAACTTACTACAAAGTATAAATAGTCACAAATTATCCCAATCTACGTCTTTCTATATTTTTTTTTATTTTTTTCTATTATAACTTTAGTTAATTTTTTACCTTCGTATTTCTAGCTAATATAGAAAAAGAATCTACGGATGAATCAATATAGATATAAACATAGATAAGCTAAAAATATACCTATAAATTTAAATTTAAATGTAGATATACAGATTAGATTTGATTAAGATTTATCTAGATTGAGTATAAGATTTATTAAACTACTTCCATTAATTATGTTTTCATTTATAATTCAAATTTTTTATGTTCTCTTAAAATTGCCAAGTGGCTTCTTTTTAGCTTGTCACTTGGCATAACCATATGCTTCACTACTCTCCTTTTAATATAACTAGTATTACTACATGCGCGATGCGCAAACACAAATCATGTTAAATTGTTGAGTAGGTTGTTTGAATCATGTGCAAATAACCTTAAAATATAAATCTCTCGGATAAAAATTATATAACATTAGATATTAATTATGAAGTAGGATATGAAATTATTGTTCAAATCTCGTAGTGCGCACACACACACACACACACACACACACACACACANTGTCTTATTCATCACATAATTTTTACGCAAATTTGTTTTCTTTATTTTTTTCTTATAGTGTACTATTTATTATCTAATATTATTGTACTATCATATAAATTTTTATTAGCTTAATAATTAAATTAATGTCTTACTTATTATTCTTTTAATAGTCTTTAAGAAATATACTTGAATTTTGGTAGATTTTTATGCTTGTATCTTTTTATTCAAAAATTTTAATCATTTAAATTTATTGCAATATTTTAAATTTAATTTAATTTTTTAATTTATTTATTTTTAATTAATTTAACGTATAAATATCCTCGTACTATCTCTATTTTTATACATTCTCTTCCATACTATAAATTTTAATAGTTTTTACATTAACTTTTTATTTATAACCAAAATAATATCATATTTTATTTTAAATTAAAAAATTTAATTAGGCTAAAATATTAATACATAAGTTATTTGATGATTATGTTCCAAATATATTGAGTTCTCTATAATTATTTTTTATTTAGATGCAGTAAAAATTCTTTATTTTAGCTTTAAGATATAAATTTAATTTTAATTTTCATTAATAAAATTACCTATATTAGAAAGTTATTTTATATTATTAAAATTTTATTTTAATCATAGAAAAATAATTTCTTAATTGTTTGAACATATTATATGTATATAGTATTATGTTTACCGTCATTTTACTATTTCTTTACGTAATATTTTCAAAAAGAAAAAAATTATGAAATATAAAAAAAACCATCTCAAATTCAAACAATTCCTATCATTCTATATTCTAAATTGGGACGTAGTTTCAAAAAATTATGCTATGCTTTCAAACTTAAACTAACTGCACTCAATCCAAATATTAATCATAAAAAATATTTTCTTAGTTGTTTGAACATATTATATCTAAATGTTGAAGTAATCTTTTCACTGAAATTTTATTTCTTATGTAAATTTTCTTTCTTTTTTAGTTTAACAAAATTTAATTTTTAATTTTCATTAGTAAAATTACATATATTAGAAATTTATTTGTATTTTAGGTTTTCAAAAAATCATAAATAAGAATTCAATTTCATGATAGTATCCATAAATTGAGCATTCTAATCATTATTTTAACAACTTTCTAATTACAAATTCAATTAGCTTTTCCCATTCATTTCTAACAGTAAATTTCTAATAATTTAACATAATTTTGCTAATTTTAATCTACTATATAGTCTTATTACGTTTTATGTGANTATGTTCTCTTAAAATTGCCAAGTGGCTTCTTTTTAGCTTGTCACTTGGCATAACCATATGCTTCACTACTCTCCTTTTAATATAACTAGTATTACTACATGCGCGATGCGCAAACACAAATCATGTTAAATTGTTGAGTAGGTTGTTTGAATCATGTGCAAATAACCTTAAAATATAAATCTCTCGGATAAAAATTATATAACATTAGATATTAATTATGAAGTAGGATATGAAATTATTGTTCAAATCTCGTAGTGCGCACACACANTTTTACATTAACTTTTTATTTATAACCAAAATAATATCATATTTTATTTTAAATTAAAAAATTTAATTAGGCTAAAATATTAATACATAAGTTATTTGATGATTATGTTCCAAATATATTGAGTTCTCTATAATTATTTTTTATTTAGATGCAGTAAAAATTCTTTATTTTAGCTTTAAGATATAAATTTAATTTTAATTTTCATTAATAAAATTACCTATATTAGAAAGTTATTTTATATTATTAAAATTTTATTTTAATCATAGAAAAATAATTTCTTAATTGTTTGAACATATTATATGTATATAGTATTATGTTTACCGTCATTTTACTATTTCTTTACGTAATATTTTCAAAAAGAAAAAAATTATGAAATATAAAAAAAACCATCTCAAATTCAAACAATTCCTATCATTCTATATTCTAAATTGGGACGTAGTTTCAAAAAATTATGCTATGCTTTCAAACTTAAACTAACTGCACTCAATCCAAATATTAATCATAAAAAATATTTTCTTAGTTGTTTGAACATATTATATCTAAATGTTGAAGTAATCTTTTCACTGAAATTTTATTTCTTATGTAAATTTTCTTTCTTTTTTAGTTTAACAAAATTTAATTTTTAATTTTCATTAGTAAAATTACATATATTAGAAATTTATTTGTATTTTAGGTTTTCAAAAAATCATAAATAAGAATTCAATTTCATGATAGTATCCATAAATTGAGCATTCTAATCATTATTTTAACAACTTTCTAATTACAAATTCAATTAGCTTTTCCCATTCATTTCTAACAGTAAATTTCTAATAATTTAACATAATTTTGCTAATTTTAATCTACTATATAGTCTTATTACGTTTTATGTGATATTTCATTAACTTGTAACTTTTTGTAATATCAGTATAAACTACTGTTCTGTAATATAATATAGATAAATATATAATTTTATAATAATAAAATAAATATTTATTTTGTTTTAAATATATTGCTCGAAAATTTAAGCTTAAATTTTAATAATATTTTAAGTATTGTATATTTAATGTATTTTATTTTCTAAACTTATGATTTATAAATATCCTCACATTATCTCTAATCTATTTCTATTATTCAATTTTGATTTTATCTATAAGGTTTGAGTTAATTGGACTTATCCATATTATGACTTTTCTTATCATAATATATAAAAAATTCTCATCTAAAATTTAAATAACTTTTACACTTTTTCTCTATGATAAAAAATTTGATTTTTTTTTCTCTCTATTTATTCTTTATTTTTGATATTATATTATTCATACCTAATATTATTACATTGTCATGTGGATTTTTATTAGCTTGTTTAAATTTGATATTTATTTCTACCACACTCATTCTAATATAATATAGATAAAAATTTAAAAACTTTCTCAAATTCAAATAAGTTTTATTATTCTATTTTCTAAATTTGCATGAAAATTATGTTATTCTTTCAAACTTAAAGTAAATGCACTCAATTCAAATATTAATCACAAAAAATATTTTCTTAATTGTTTGAACACAATATATCTGAATGTTGTAGTAATATTTACGTATAATATGTTCGTTTGCCCGATTTAATAATATTAATATGATATTATTATTCTTGTTATTAAATTATTTTTACTGATTATTTATGTACCTTATATATAAATTTATATACTTTATATAAGATCTTATTTTGCTGCTTGAATTTATTTAATTTTCAAACTCAATAAATCTTTAATATCTTAAGTAAATTTTAATTTTATTTTAACTTACTCCAAAGTTTAAATATTCATAAGTTATCTCAATCTACGTCTTTCTATTTTTTTTTATTTTTTCTATTATAATTTTTAATTAATTTTTTACCTTCATATTTTTAGCTAATATAGAAAAAAATCTACGGGTGGATCAATATAGATATACTACAAATATACTTATAAAGATAAATTTAAATGTGGATATATAGATTAGATTTGTCTAAGATCATCTAGATTAAGTATAAGATTTATTAAACTACTTCCATTAATTATATTTCCATTTATAATTCAAATTTTTTGTGTTGTCTTACAATTGCCAAGTGACTTCATTTTAGCTTGCCACTTAGCTTAACCACGTGTTTCACTATTCTCCTTTTAATATAATATAAATATAGATAGTTTAAACTATTTAAATTTCATCATAAGTAATTTTTAGGGGGTTTAATTATAGTTTCGAAAAATCCAAAAACCAAAATATAAATTGCTATGATTGCTATATAAGGACATGATCATGACAAAGATGTATCTAGGGGTGGGGTCTTATATATCACAATTCACAAAACAACCTTTTAAGATTTCTCTGGTCTGGGATTTGAAAAGTACGAAACAGCTTTATACTAAGAGCCCGTTTGGACATAATTTTTTTTTTTTTTTTAAGATTTCATTTTTTTTCGAAATCAATGTTTATTCATAAAAATTTTAATTTTTAAAGATGCATTTTAGAAATTTCTGAAATTTTGAAAAACTCCAAAAATTATTTTTTAAAATTTCACTCTAATCACTCACAAAGATTTAAAAACAATCCAAACTGAAATTTATGTTCAAACACGACTCTAAATTACAAATATAATTTTCACTTGAAATTTTGTTTTCGCCATTTTTTAGAATTTTACAGTTCTTATGTCCAAACCCGTACTAATACTGTCACTTTCTCGAATTAAAGTATACGTATCCTTTTATCATACATTTTTCTTAATCTTGGCTTGAAATCTCGTTTTGAATACGCATTCACATGTACTCTATATACACGTGGATAAGATTTTCTTCTATATAGCTCCATGTAATCTTTGTTCGAAGTGATAAAAGAAAGAGACAACACATTTTCTTTATTTTTTTTTTATCACATTCTTGGCATAAATATAAGAGCTTAGTCATTCAAAGGGCTGGTACTTAGAATATTCCGGGTTTACGCCGGGTTCGGGAAAGGTTGCAACTCAAGAGTCTGATGTGGATAATCTACCTTAATACAAAAGTTAATACCTACTTCCAATACTCGAACTCATGACTTGTAAGTCACACATATACCACTTTACTATTGTTGCACGGCTCCCCTTTCAGCTTAGTCATTTGATTTTTGAAAGTAATTAATTATTGTGATGACCCGATAGGTCATCTTATGTTTTAGAACCTAATTATGTGATCCGAAGCATTAAATATCTTGTTTTGGCCTTCCTCAATCTGTGTGCCTCCGGAGCCTTTCTGGAAAGCTTTTATGTTAAAAACTGAGAAAACTATGGAATTTTGCCCCAAAATCCACTTGAGTTGACTTCAGTCAACGTTTTGAGCAAACAGACCCGAATTCGGTTTTGACGGTCTCGGTGGGCCTGTATTGTGATTTGAGACTTGAGCATATGCCCGGAATCGAAGTCGGAAGTCCCTACCCCGAGTTATCGCATTTTATAGAAATTTGTAAGTCTAAGGCTTAATGAACTTTGAAATGTTTGACTAATGTTTGACTTTTAGATATCGGGTCCGTATTTTGGTTCTAGAGCCTGGCATAGGTCCAATAGTATATTTATGACTTGTCTGTCTAATTTGGTGAGAAACAGAGTTAATTTGACGTGATTCAGACGCCTGGTTGTGAAAATAGAAGTTTCAAAGTTTTCTTGAAAATTTCTTTTGATTTGGTGTTCAATTCGTAGTTATAGGTGTTATTTTGGCGATTTGATCGCTCAAGCGAGTTCATATGATATTTTTAGACTTGTGTGCATAGTTGGTTTAGAGTGAATTTGTGAATTTGGACTTAGAACTCAACTGGTGTCTGCAATTTCTGGTAACTCGCCTCTAATCTCGCATTTGCGAGATCAGTGTTCGCATTAGCGAACATTCCCAATTCCTGACAGGATCGCATTTGCGAGCCATTTCTTCGCATTTGCAAAGAGTACCTGAGTCAGCATAAGTTCGCATTTGTGATCATGAGGTCGCATTTGCGGGAAGGCCAAAGTTCCCATTTTCGAACAATGTTTCACATTTGCAAAGGGGGCCAGGTGGGGGGCAGTGATTGCAAATGCGATCAAATGGTCGCATTTGCGGTAAGTCAATGTTCGCATTTGTGAACTTTTCATCACAAATGCGATGATTGCAGAGGTGTGAGAGCCTTCGCAATTGTGATGGATTCCTCGCATTTGCGACATCGACAGCTGGGTAAAACTTGACTTAGACGAGATTTTTGGTTCATTCTTCAAATTTTTAAAACCTTGAGCACTAGAGGCAATTTTTCCAACATCCTTTCTTCCCCAAATCATTGGTAAGTGATTCTAACATATTTCCTTTCTATCTTTCATTACATTTCACAAGTTTTAAACCTAAAATCTAGTGTTTTCATGGTGGAATTAGGGGTTTTTGGGTAGAAACTAGGGATTTGGTAAATTGGGGAGTTAGACCTCAAATTGAGGTCGGATTCCAAAATAAATTACATAACCGGTCTCGGGGGTCAATGGGTAATCGGGTTTTGGTCCGAACTTCGGGATTGGACCAAGCGAGCCGGAGGGTTGACTTTTGTTTATTTTTTCAAAAATGGCCTAAATTAATTTGCAATCGTGGGTAGTTCCTAAGGCTTAATTTGAATCGTTTGGTTGGTAATTTGCTAGATTCTATTGGTTCGGAGTCTTGTTTGACAGGAAAAGCTGTGATTGAGCAGTGAGTGATCTTTGGAGCAAGGTAAGTGTTGTGTCTGACCTTGACTTGAGGGAATTAGGAACCCTCGGACTAACCTGTGTGTTTATATTCCTCTGAGCTGCGATAGTCTTACTGTATTTCCTTTTTGCACTTAAGGATTGGTAAATTCTGAACGTTGCTGACTTATTCCTGAAGCTGTAGCTATCATTTTCAATTGACTGTTTTACTTCGTTCTACATTTCCTTTTCTGTCCTTATTATTTATATTGCGTTTAGGTTGTAGTGTGAGTGACCCGCCTTAGCCTCGTCACTACTTCGTCGAGGTAGGCTCGACACTTACAGAGTACATGGGGTCGGTTGTACTCATACTACACTCTGCACTTTTTGTGCAGATTTTGGTGCCGACCCGAGCTAATTGTGAGGTTAGCAGCTGGACTTGTTCGACAAGAGACCAAAGGTAGATTTGCTGGCGTCCGCAGATCCCGGAGTCTCTTCCTAGTCACATTACTTTACTGTTTCTTTTCTTTCAGAACAATGTATTTCCTTTCAGACTTGTTTGTAGCATATCATAGTAGCTCGTGTGTTGTGACTCCAAATCCTATATGTATCAAATGTTATGGCATTTATATTATTCTACGCTCGTATTATGTTGTTTTAGCTTATTTGACTTTATTTGCCGAATTGAACAAAAATTGGCTTAATGATTCTCTAACATTAGTTTGCCTATTAAGTGAAATGTTTAGGCGTCATCACGATCTCGAAGGTAGAGATTCCGGATCGTGACAATCACTAGTATTCTTTATTGACTATAAACTTGTAAAACAACCACTAAATGAAAAATAAAAAATGAAAAGATTAAGCATTTTTTTAATAATTATCCAGGTGAGCTTGTGAGCACCTCCATTATTCTATCATATACTTGTTGCTTTCCAATTCCCATCTACGTAAGTAAGTTTCCATATATATATAAGCATCGGGTAATTTTGTCTATCTAGAATTAGAGGAGAAATCACCTAATGTTATTTGTCTTTGTTGGAATTTGAATATGAGACCTACTTATTTACCTTTCACTTCAAAGTAAACATCAAACATTTTTCGAAAACGATCAAACTAAGGGTTCAAGAGGGAATCGGACATTCAATTTTAAAAACTAATTGAAACTTAAATTGAAGAAAAAATAGATACGAAGGGAGGGGAATAATCCATTCTTTATACGTAATTGATGTTTCCACTATTTGGATGTGTTGGGGCTTTAATTCTTCTTCTTTCAACCATTTTTCTTTTAAACTCCTATTCGGTTTGAACTATTTTACAATATTCACATAAAACAAGTCCTAAATATCATATTCTTTTACTTTTGTTTTATACTTAATTTAGTTGTTTACAAATTCAATAAGGCACCTACCTAAGTTTGGACATAGGTAAAATAACTTTGATGAATTAACCCAAATAGCCATTCACCCGATCTTTTAAACTAAAAACAGCCGACGGATGTATATTATATGTATAATTTGTGTATAATATTGTATAACTGTATATACTTAATGTATAATATATGTATATCAACTAGAAAAAGTAAATATTGAATGTGGCCGGCTATTTGGACAAACAATCCCGGATATATACACACACACTTGGTTACTTTTTGGGAGCGGCTAAAAGTATATATTTTTCAATTTTTTTTTAGTCAGAGAGTACAATCTTGGGCTTCTGGAATGGATTACCGAACTCTTGGGCCTGTTTTCTTGTATTTGGGCCAAGTTCTCTTGGTCCATTGTGTGCGCTTTCTTACTTTGATCATTTGATTATTGGAGCAAATCGGTGACAAGTCAGGCAATTCTCTTAAAAGCACCAAAATTTGAGAGTGACATTAAATTTATTTTGTTTAGCACTTGTACATGTAATGCAAGTGAATATCAGCAATCGTAAAGTTTTGTTGTTGAAGTGATTTCTTCTTCCTCCTTCCTCATTCTTTTTCTTTTTCGTTTCGGTATGAAGTTTGACATTAATTATATAATAAGTGAAAGTTTATAGGTTCGACGAAGGATGATTTTATAGTAACATGCTGTGCTATTTAAAAAATATTCACAATTTACAATGTATTTAAAAATTATCCAATTTGCCTAAACTTCAAGACTAAGTATTCTGAATTTTTTTCAGGACTTAAGAGTCGTTTGTTGGAAATAAGTTATCCCATGATTAATTATTCCGAGATTGTTATCCTGTTCTCCCGTAGGAAAAAATAATACCACAATCCATGAATACCTAAAAATAATACTACAATCCATGAATACCTAATCGTGAGATTAGTTATACCGTGATTTTATCCCAACCAAAGATGAGATAATCTTTTCTCATATTTAATCTTGGGTTTAATTATCCCTTATCCCTCGTACCAAATGAGCTCTTAGTGTCCTAAATTTTTGAGGTGCTAATTTGAAATCCCGGATTAAGTGTCCTAACGTTTGAGCAAATTGGCTATTCGTTATATCAATTTTAAACTGTGAACATATTTTAAACGTCATGCTTAAAAGTGGCTACCCGGTGTCATTTTCTTAAACTGTGGACATATTTTAAATATGTGGCTTACAACTTCAGTACGTCGTCGTATTGTGATTCTAAATGTCCTTCAATCTCAATTTCTTCTTCCTCCCAAAACCACAGAGATCAGATTCATCAGATTCAAACCCTCCATCTCTCTCTCTTCTCTTTCTCTCTCTAAACAATGGATCCAAAAAAATCTTCACACACATTCACTTTTCTATTACTTCTCTCTCTCTTCCTCCATTCTACTGTAAGTATTTTTCTTCGCTTTGTATTTGGATCGATTAAATTGTAAAATTTCTGAATTTAATGTCTGAATCTTAACTCTTTTGATCTCAGGTTGCTGATGGATCCTCTTCTGTGTTTTTCCTCGACAGACCGTCTAACCGTTACTTCCGTTCTCCTTCCTCCGATGCTTCTTCTAAGGTATTCAATTGTGTACTTTTTTTGTTCTATTGTGATTGGTTAAGGTAGTAATTTGTAGCATTTAGATGTTGATGAGATTGGGTAACTTAGGAAGAATATTGCTGTGCACATTTTTGGGCACTTGGGAGTTGGTGTAATTAGAATTAAAGAAGTGAAATTGATACTAAGTATAGGGATAGAAAGCTTAGCAATTTACAGTTGCTGCGTTGGAGCTAAATGTAGAAAGATATCGTAAGTCAACTAGCTTGAGATTGAGCCCAAAAAAAAAAGAATAAAAGTGTTTGTGCCTTTGTGTGTTTGATACTTTTAAGTCAAATTACTTAGTGTTAGCGCGAATAGAGAAGAATGGGTTTAGATGATTCATATATTCGACTCCAAGTATTTTGGAGTTGAGGTGGCGTAGTTGATTGGTTGATTGATCACTTGGAACTTGCAAATCAACTTACACAAAAATAATGTATTGGTGTTCATTTATCTGTTTGGTGATCTCTCTCAGATTCAGCAGAGTTTTGCAAGTAATCGAACGTGAAATATGTTGTGGATCATGTTTGTCGGAGAATATGCTACATAGGTTGACTTGAGAGCATAATTTAGGAGCTGTCCATTATTAATCTACATAAAGTCAATGCCTCAACGAGACGAGCTCATGGCTTAATGACTTTCAAAAGCAGCTTAATGCTAAGTTGCTCCGACATGACAGTTTAGGTGCCGCACCCGTGTCGACACGACACTAGTATGGGCGTGGGTATGGAATCCGTACCGGATCTGGTCAAAAAAATTTGGGTGCTTTGACCATTGCGGACGAAAAAATTCGAGTCGAGATAAAACTTGATTCCCGAAATCAAAACCAAAGTTGGGGTAAATTTGAAGAAAGTAGCATATTTTATCTAGGAAATCAATCCTTTACTTATTACAATTTGAAAATAAAAAAGAAATCCACACTTTACATGCTATACGTAAGTATTCCACAAAATTTCTCATAATTTAGAGATATTTTTATATTTTTGAATTACTTTTAGCCGGATCCCCGTACCCGTATCCGTACTAGGATCCATATCTCCGAATCTTAGAATTTACATCTCGAAGGATCCGACCTCTAGATCCGCACCCGTGTCGGATACCCGCATCCGTGTCCGAGCAACTTAGGCTTAATGCTTGGTATTTGTGGCATGAGAGCATTGAATAATGATGTCCGTAGTCAAATAAACATCAAATAGGCTGAGTTCAGAGTGATTTATATAGAATCTGTGACCTTTCTATTTCAAAAAAAGTTGGAACCCAACATTAGAAGGCTGCTGCCTAGGCGGGCTAGGGGAAGACGAATATATACAGCATTACCTCCTTTTCGGAGAAACTGGCTCCAAGATTCGTATGCTGGTCACTCGTAGAAACGCAGAGCACTTCTCCATAACGCAGAGCACTTCTCCATTGCTCGAAGGCCCCTCTTCTACAAATAAACCTCTAATACAAAAAAAAAAAAAGCTGAAGCCTCTCCAACTAATGTTTTAATGTTCCGTTGCAAGACTACATACTCTGGTAATAGGTAGTTTTCTGCAACATTAAGGCAGTGCATTATTGGGTTCTCATATCGATATATTGTATGAATTTACTCATCCATCCTTTTCCATAACACCATAGTTTGATCATTTTTTATTGACTAACTGCGTGATTGTCTTTCGGGCGCAGATCGGTTCCATGGCTCTTTCCGAAGTTGGTGCTGCTATATCAGTCTTGCTTGGTTTTGCACCTCCTGTAACTCTCTCAGCTTCTGGTTCATTGAAGGTAGGAAAGCTGAATCTTGTAGTAGCAAATCTCTTGAATATAAAGCAAATTGTACATCATCAATATTCATATTGGTTGCAGTTGAATGAAGTACTCGTACCAAATCCATTTGATAGACCACGTTCTGTCGTCATCCTAGAAGTTACCGGAGCTGAAGGTATGCAAGCTGGGATGACTATATTTCATAGTACATTAACCCCCCCCTCTCTTTAAGCTAAAGAACATACTTGTGGAATGAATACTGTGCTTGCTTGGCTTTTCTGCTTCCGATCTGGTGATTATATTAAATTGTGCTTATTTATGTCCTGTGTTATAACAGGGGTTTCTATTGAGGCCCTCAGAAGCGATGTAGTAAACGAAAATAAAGCTGACATTCAACTTCCAGGTAGTTGTCTTTGTACGTCATAAATTTCTGACTAGGTTTTATTAAATTGATCTTTAAATTACTTGTAAAAAGAGGACTAGATTGGTATATTTTAATTTAATGTTACGTTTTTTGCAGATGCAGATGAAGTATCTCTTTTTTCATTGGATGAACCAACAACAGATGCTGAATATTCAGACAAAGAACTAAGTGACTTTGTTAGTGTTTGTTAGCACTTGCATGATTATCTCTCACATTGAATAACTTCAAGGTCATTCTACTCACAAGTTTGGTTTCTGTATGTAGGCATCATGGTTGAGTGGTTCATATGTGAGTGGAGAGCTGACAATTCCCTTGGAGGATGATGCAAATTTGAAATTTCAATTGTCAAAGGTATTTTTGAGGTTTGACAGCATGTATCGTGAATTCATTCTTTTCTGGTCTTCTTTCATGTTCAGCCTAAATTTAGTGATGGTCCATTTCATTTGTCGCACAGGAAGCAGATCGGGAGTTTGTGACAAGTCTTGTTTCACTCACCCGTAAGATTCAAAGAGCAATTGAGATGCACCAAGATTTGTCAGGAGCTGTGCGCCGTCCTTCTGAGCTAATTCATGGCAAATTTGATGGTCTTAAGGTTACAAATTCTTAGAGACCTAGTCTCGTTTTCTTTCTTTTTTCCTTTCCAAGTTAAGCTTTAGCACAAGTACATGATACATCTCTTTTATCTTAAACATTGGATTTAAGATCATGTCTTTTGATTTGACCGCTCAAAAGAAATCATCTAAATCTGATCCTTCTCCGTTTCCCTTTTCCATTTTTGGGAGGTACCATCCTCTTATAGTTTTGTCTCTTATTATTCCTTCATTTCTGGATCTCTCACTGTTCTGGACTGTCTGGATATCATATTAACAAAATGTCTGACGTACTTGTTGCTTAACTATTGATGATAACCTTCATTTCCAATTTCCCCCATCACTGGATGTTTTGCCCAACGCCTCTCAGAAGTTAGTACTTCTGTTTTGATTCAGAGAAACCATCAATAGTTACGCACTACTAGTGGCAGATGAGCCTATCATCCTAAACGAAAGATGACACCAGCTGCAGATGATCATATTGTCTTTTCTTATCTGTCATTTGTCTGGAAAAAGGAAGTTATTTTTCTTCTAATTCCCATACTGGTCGTACTCTGAACTGTTTGACCTCAGTTTTAAATACATAAGAGACAAACATGAAACCTGTTATACTGGTTATACCAGCTCAATTGATCTTTTTGATTTTTTTTTGTAGGCTCTCAAAGCGAATTATGGAGCAGAAGGTGTTGCAAAAGGAACCAAATTGTTTAGTATCGTAATGTCGAAGATGTTTGATTCCTTAACTGAAGCCTATAAAGGTTGGGTTTATTCTCTGGTTTTGACAAATTTGATAGTCTTTTAGCAGCTTCACCGATCTCTGATCTCCGTATTTGATTTATGATTACAAGAGTTGACTTTGACCATTGGCAAAAGATACTCTCAACACCGGAAGCTGCTTTTCAAGAAAAAACTTGCCCTTCTTTTATGGAAAAAATATATGCAGTAACTAGAAGAAGAATGTTTTCCTTTAGTTCTTCCTTCCTGATTCTTGTTATTTGATAACATTGAGATCTGTTTTAAAGGCAACTTTGTATTATGCGTGCAGGTCAAATTGTTGGAGTTATTGTCTGTAATGGTACACCATCAGTAGCAGAGCCATTATTCAATGTCATTTTCACTTCTCCGCCAACTGCCCGCTGGCTGGAGGAAATAAAAGCTTTACCAAATGCAACAGCTATTGAAGAAATTATATTGGTTAGACGAACTGTTGCATGGGTCACAGGGATCTTGCTTATTATTGCCACTCTATTGGGAGTAAGTTTTTACTAACCAAACGCTAATGCATTTCAATGCTTCAATTTTCACAATTGGAAGAGCTATTGCACAATGAGCTTCCAAGTCCCGTAGTTGTTGAACAATTGCATTAAGAGTTTCCTTTTTCTTAGAAACCATATCTAGTTTCCTTTGTCTGAGATAATCTTCGAACTCAGACATGTTTTGTGGATGGGTGTATTAGACTGGGAATTTTTGTTTTTGTTTTTTGATAAGGTAGACTGGGATAATTTAGTAGCTGTTTTTTGGTCATTCCCCTTTAATTCTTTGCATAAGTTCACCACTAGCTAAAGATAGGGCGCAATGGAAGAGAAAGATCCATAATTGGTGATACCTACTAGTTGGGAATAGTTCTAGACTTGGTAGAGAACTTCTAACATTATTATTAGTAATACTATTATCTATATATATACTTGTTTTTTTCAGTTTCACTTATATTTTATTTTGGTAATGATGATGGGGTTGAACTTAAAGAAAGAAATGAGGATTCATATGGCCGACCACAATTTATTTGGGACTGAGGCGTAGTTGTTCTAGTATAAGACCTCCCCTAGAAATTAGACCGTGATGACGATATTGTTGGATTTTAGCTTTCTTCCGTAACATCTTAGCATGTACTTTTCTGATTTGCCCCATGCATTTATTTTTCTGCAATCTCATGGCATCTTTAATTGAATGCAGATTTACTTCCTCCTCTACATGCCACTCACAAGGGACACCCTTCTCTATTCTAACGTGAAGCTCGACTAGAATTTTACAGCTGCTGCATTAAATCGTCGGGACATCAATGGTGCACCCTGCCCATGATATTGTACAATTGTGATTCTCTCTCATTTCCTGTGATTTAAATTATTTTGCCAGTGCCAAAGATCACCTTATAGCTGTAATAAAGCTGGTTTCGCCTTCTGGGTTTTCACGACACTAGATGTTTGTAGCTTTATATGTGGAGAATTATTCATGGCAGCAAATTAGTAGGGCTGTTGTTGTGAAAAGGGGGTTTGAGGAAACAAATTGTGTTTTTGTTATTGTGTATTCATTTAGTTTTTGGTATGAAGTTTTTATATATTGTATTCCAAAACCAAAATAATGGAAACTAAAGGCTCCTTTAGTATTTTTTTGCAATGAATAGTATTTCAATTTGGATCATCTGCTCAGAGTCTTTCTTGAAATTATGTGTATGTACACATAGAACTTGTGCCTTTTGTAGCCTGAAATTGGAATTTTAGTCCAATTTTAACTTTAACGGATCGTTTGGTTTGAAGACAAGTTATGCTGGGTTAATCATCTTGGTATTATTTCGTATTGATTGTTTGGTATGCTGTATTAACCCGAGGATTATTAATTTTACTGTTTTATCCTAGGATAACTTATCATGGGATTACTATTACCCTCTGGTAGGTATAAGTTATGTTGGTACTATTTTTAATCTTGGGATAACTTATTTCCTGATTAGTAACTAAACAAGGAATAAGACGGTATTAAATTTTTATTCCAGAATTATTTTTGCTTATCTATTATACCAAACGACCCGTAAAAAGTTTTTAAACTTGGAATGTCGAGCAATACTAAAAAAACATAGATAGTATCTTTTCACCATTTGGTTCTACGAAATGTTAGTGCAATGCGGATTTTCTTCCATTATCTACTTTTGTCCTTCTAAATATAAAGATTTTCTTAAAATTAATATCTTTTGTAAGCAACTTTAAGGCATTTTAATCATGTTAACATTAAAAAGTGAGTGTTTACTGGCTTTTTTTGGTTGTTTTTGTCAAATAAATTACGATTTATTATCAGTATTTTTGTTCAAACACGTAGTTATTTATTCAATTTCAACCAATTAATAGTATTTTTAAATAAAGCTCATAAATAACTTTACAAGAATGTTTCTTTGTAACAACATCGTTTTGACTATAAAAAGTATTTTTAGAAAAAAAAAATGGAAAGATCGATCAGCGCATTGATTAGGTTCCCGCCAGCTAAAAATATCCATGGGTAAATTTCTTGTTATTATCCTATAAAAACCGTTAACAAAATAACTGAAACAAAATCTCGAGTTCTCCACAGTACATCCATGGCTTCTTTACCACTGAGTTTCCACATCATGCCACAGAATCTCCATAACAACAACACGCCTAAATCCCTCTACTCACTCTCACACCAACCACACACTTCAACTTCATTTCTCTCCCCACAATACTCTTCAACAACTTCGCTCTCAGTATCTCACATTTGCTATAGTAGTTTGCCGGAACGGGAGGAATCGCGGTGGTTAAGGGAAGAGCAACGGTGGTTGAGGGAGGAGGCGCGGTGGTTAAGGGAAGAGAAACGGTGGGAAGCAGAACGAGAAGCTTTGTTGCTCCAAATTCAGAGTTTACAGCTCCGTTTAAAAGAGGTTGAGAATTGGAAGAATTCTCTTCCAGAAGCTTCTGTAACTGAGACTGTTGCTAATATTGCTAAATTATTGCAGGTTTGTAGTACATATGGATCTATTTGACTTATCCACACTATCCAATTGCCCTATAAAAAGAAAATATTAAGTGAAATCGTCCAATTTAGGGCCAGTTCAGTTTGGATTATTATACCTGATTTACTTAATTGTTTACTAAAAGTTTTTTTTTAAATCATAATTCTGGAGTTATACCGTGATTAATGCTTTTCTAGAATTGATTATTCACTTAAGTGAATATTAACATGTTACTATTTTTACCATGTTACCGATGAATTGTCTCTTCTTGTTTTATTTCCTGAGCCGAGGGTCTATCAGAAACAGACTCTCTGCCCCATCGGGGTAGGGGTAAGGTCTGTATACACACTAGCTTCCGCAGACCCCACTTCTTGGGATTTTACCGGGTCGTTGTTGTTGTACTATTTTTACCAAGTTTCCATATAATGGTTATCAAGAGACTACTTGTTTAAATAGTTTTAACACCGTCAGTATATATAACTTAAGCTCTAATAACAAAGGCCTCTATTAACTACATTTTAGATAATTAGTATAGTAGTATCATTTTCAAAACAGCAGGCTCACTAGTCCATCGTTGCTTGATTAAAATTTGAAGGTCTAAATTGCTGAGTATACTCTTTAGAGTGTGATCATGTTTATTAAACTTTATTAGTATCAAATTTATGCATTCGAGGCTTTAAATTTATTTCTTTTCTTTTTGAGAATTCAACTTGGAAAATTTGAACTTCTTTAAAATAAAGTTTCACATTTTCACGAGTTTCTGAGATTAGTAAAATGGCTATCCATTGGTAAATTATGCATGAGTTGTTTGTTTGTTTTCAAGTGATTCTTGGATCGTGGTAAAGAGTATACTGTTGAGTTTCTTTATGTTTCTTTTTTGGTTTTCTAGCTGCTGAAGGAGGGGGAGCTGGGAAAGAACGTTAATGTGATTACAGAAAGTGGGTCGATATCTGTGCCATTAATTTTAGAAGCAGCAAAAGAAAATGAGGTTATAGTTAAGGAAGCAGTGGAGCAGGAGAAGGTGATTAGGGAAGTTCCTAAAGAATCAGAAAGAGAGGGTAAAGAAGCCAAGAAGAGGCGCCCATTGAGAATGGGATCTGAAGGAGATGAAGTTCGACTGATGCAGGTCTGCTAACTTAAAGTTACCATGTCTTTTTATCACAGTGATTTGGTCAATTCATCGCTCCTGCTTGTTTGATTGATTCTTTGCTCTATTTTGTATTTTGACATATACTAGATTTATGGCATAACTGCATTAGTTATTGCAGTCTATCCATTTAAAGAATACAAGTGCCAAAATAGATTCTAGTCTTAAAGAAACTGTCACTTGGAACCTGGAAGCAATGAGAACTATGTGTAAATAGAGTAATTAATTTAAAAAGATATTTAGAAAGGACTTTTTTATGGAAGGTGAGTTGGAAGAGAAGGTGTTTTTGTTTCATGTCATGCTACACAGCAATGAAATGATGGAGCTGTTGTTATTGAAGGTATTTTCATGCAATGTTGAGATTGCCAAACAATTAAGCCGAGAAACAAAAACTAGTATGTTTAATAATTTCGCTATTGTATTTCTGTCTAAAAGACTCCTACAGCTGCTGAAATCCATTGAAGACTCGGCCCAGAATGCCTCTCTTCTTTACTAAAATACTATTTCAGATGAATGGGGAATTACGTCGCTCTTTGATCTGCAGAATAAGGTTTAGGAGCTCTCTCTTTTATGGCAGAGATCTCTCCATACCAAGAAACCGAATCACAATGGATTCGAAGCCCTCCTTTTCCTTCCAATAGCGAGATTCTATCTCTTGGGAAATTGTGGTCAAGCCCTCCCTTTATTCCTCGGAATCGAGCGGGCAGCAAGAATTAGAATCAACCTATGTAACATTTGTTCCCATGTAGTCGGCATTATAGAAGCAAAGCTTCTCGGTCGCCTACCTCCTTGCGTGGAAATGCTTTTCATGATCTCCAGCTCTTTCCCACTAGCTCGTTCTTTACTAGGCATCCAGGCTAAGATTTTTAAATTTCAGACCCAATTGTTCATTTGCTCAATACTTGCGTTTTCTTTCTTCCTTCCTTCAGCTGAGCTTATCTGTTATGTGATCTTCACATGACAAGTATCGTCCAACAGGTACAGGCTGGTCGTCCTTGTGCCCGCGTCACCAAGTAGTCCAAGATAAATACCTGAATGATGGCTTTTGATATCTAGGATAGTATAAGGACAAGATGAACTTAATTAGTATGAAACTAAGAGGATCAAAAGTGTTATTGTCTCAAATATAAATCAACCAAAAGCATAACATTTTTATGACTCTTTTCTTCAGTCTTTTGATTAATCAAGCTAATTTTACTGAGGTATCATAGATGTGACAGAACAGAGATTGCCTCTTGTCCTTTTATTTTGATCAGCAAAGAGAAATATTACGGCTACTGTTTTGGAGTCACTATTCACACTCGAGTTTATCTTCTTAAAATGGACTGACGATTACAGAAAACTGTGTAAATTCGACTTCCTTATTCCCTGTGGTCACCTTCATATAAATTTTTCTGTGTGTTGTGGACTCTTGAAACTAGGATTGTGGATCACATAAACACATGTTATTGGCACACTTTCATGGATTAGTTCTTGATTTGCTTTATTTACTTAGCATCTTTCTCTCCTTTGTGGGTTCTATATCCTTCAAATTTAGTGCATCACCTAATTATATTCGCCTTTTTAGGAACAATTGTTAAAATTGGGTTTTTATTGCGGTGAGGAAGATATGGAATTCTCCAGCTTCACTAGTGGGACAGAGAGAGCTGTGAAAACCTGGCAGGTATGTTGTAAGCTCCATCTTACAATTAAGTCTCAAATTATATTTGGCTTAGCTTTCTGTAATATACAGATGATTCATATGTTCTCTCATATCCCCTGGGCAGGCTTCATCTGGTGTCCCAGAAGATGGAATTATGACTTCAGAACTTCTTGAAAAATTATATATGGTGCAAAAGATTGATGGATTGAGGGAAAATCCCATACAACCAGATGGAACTGAAGCAAAGGTGTGTTATCCCTTCTAACTAACATAAAAGATGTCTATGCTGATATATTTGGCTCCCAACAAATTTTGAACTTGAAATCTCTATTAATCCCAGATATTTGGTTTATCTTTTTTCTTTTGTGTAATTTGGCTAAGTCAAGAGGTTTAGCTGACAGCATTCTAGAATATAAGCTGTGGCCCCTAATGGGTCTTGTATGAGCGTTCTTCCATGAGACTGTAGTATCTCTTAGTGTGTCGATCTTAAAGAGATGTACTTGTTACAAACTCATACCACCTTTTCAAATAGATCTACATGATGAAAATCAAGGAATAGGAAAAATGAAATTCAGTAGGTGCATTCATATGATTCAAGTCCTTGTGACTAAAGTTATGCATTTTTCTATCACGGAAAGGAAATTGACCCATTCGTTGCCTTTGACAAATCACTTCTGCTTGGCAATTAACCATTATTACGGACTGGTTGAATCTAATTTTTGCCGCTGTAGTGTAGTTGACATTGTCGATACCGAAAGATGATTATGGATGTATGCATGGTGAATCTCTCCTGCCAATGAATTGGTTGCTAAATTCAAGGACATTTGGCGCCCTTGAACTTTAGAAATAGCTGAGGCGTATCCCTGTTTCCCTGGTCAGCATATCACACAAATTTGAATGAAGCAGAGGGGATGCATCAATGCAGTTTTTAGATACTAGCCACTTATTTTTTGTTATTTATTCGGCTTTGGGGGGG
>ML287205.1:133389-160042 GCA_005239495.1 Nicotiana undulata
GGGGGGGGATGGGAAACCTGTCACTAAATTGTTGTGAATGGCTGTGTGCACTGAGGGTAGACGAGCAGCAATAAGGTGACCATATTCGAGATACCATATTCGAGATTTGGATACATGTGATCATAATGATAAACATGACAATTTTTTCTTGTTTATCATTCTTTACCTATATGGATGGAATTGTACTTAAACTACATCATCAGTTGCCAATCTTGTAATTCAGATTCATTCTGTAAAATCATAAGTAATACCAGACTAATATGGTTCATAATCCAATGTTGTCCTTTCCTCCTCAGACTAGTGCAAATGGTGCCCCAGTTGCATCTATCATGGAAATAGAGGAAGTTCAGCGGACAATTGTGAAAGAAGACAGTGTGTCTGAAACCGAGGTGTCACATCATCGAGTCTTTCTCCTTGGAGAGAACCGATGGGAAGAACCTTCCAGACTTACTACAAGTAGGAAACTGGCGGAGACTACTAGTGGCAGTACCACCACGAAGTGTCTTACTTGTCGCGGAGAAGGTCGCCTGTTATGCATGGGTAGATACTCTGTCCCTTCTCTTGTCTTTGCACTTTTTAGTACTAAATTTTGAAGAACATGAATTTTTTTATTCAAGATGGAATAATGGGAGGATTATTGTCAAACCTTCTGATGATGCCGCCCTTTTTTCATAGCAAACTAATGTCATGTTTTCCACATGAGAATTATAGCGGTTGAAAGATCAAATCAAGTCATTTTCCGTGATAATCTGTTATCCGCAAAAATTATAGCAAGTCATTTTCCACAATACAGAATACATTGTTTTGTTCTTGTGACAGTCCCATCAGTATGTTAGCCATTTTTTATGATCATCTGTTTTCGTGGCTAACTTTGAGGCCGCCTTTCGCAAAAATCATGTCTTTTACTGCCATCTTCTGTTAACATACTTCTATTTATGTGCAGAATGCGATGGGACTGGTGAGCCAAACATTGAGGAACAGGTTAGAGGACTCAGAAACCTTTCCATAACTGTAGTTTATATGACTATTTTTAATTCTATAAATATTGCTTGAGAGACTTATTTTGGAATTTTTTTTGCAGTTTATGGAATGGATAGATGAAGGAATGAAGTGTCCCTATTGTTTAGGACATGGATTCGTAACTTGCGATGTTTGTGAAGGCAAAAAGATAATGCAAGCTTAGTGGATATATATTTCAGTTTTCTACTTTTGATGGTGTAGATAAACCAGAGGTAAATTGTATACGTGGATATTTGAAAATAATACTGACAAGTCAAACATCTCTATAACAGTCTCATTTATTTCGACATTTTCTGGTCGGTTCGGAAAAGAATTTAGCTTTTGTAGTGAATAGTTGTTATCCAGGGATGTAAATGATTTCATGATAGTGTCACGCATATGAATGTGTATAATAAATATACAGAGAAAACCGTAATAGTTTTGGTGATTAACAGAAGAGGTAAAACAAGATTAGAATTATAAATTGAAGATGATAGAGATACTAAACGCGTAAATTATATAATAATATTGTCACCAAATCATTGCAAAGTGAAAACTTGTTGCTAATACAATTATCAAAAACCAAACTAGTTTTGTTCAACATGCAAATGTTACTATTGCCAGCATTCTCTGTTGGTCCTCAATATATTTTAAACCCATAAAAACTGCATCATGTAGCAAATACCTATGAAGGGTTAGCGAGATTTTTCACTACCCTTTTTCGTGTACATATATATGTAAATATTGCACGAAGTATTTTTTCCCCTCAAAGCTCCAACTATGTGGTAGTATAGTTTCATCACATCTTACATCTTCACAGATTTGTCTTTGGTTTGTTTGAAGAGACGCGCCTCGTCTCTGAACGCATGGTCACAAACTCTTCTGCAGCTGAAGGGTGAATTCCCACCTGGAGTAATAAACAGAAGGAAAATAAATGAAAATGATATAGCTTCGTTAGAGAAGAAAGAAAACTGAAACCAAAAATAACACGAAACAACTCAATATCACCATTCTTTAGTGATGAGGATTCAGCCTACAGGATAACCATTCTATAAAGCAGTCTTTTTTGAAAAGGTGAAAAATATTATTCACAAATCTGTATAGAGTGAGCAAAAACTAAACACATATCCCTCTTCTAGCCTTGGACGGATTCCATGAAATCAAGTATTGATTCTGTTTCTTCTACAACAATTCTATTAGTAAAAACTTAGTAGTCTTCTAGGAAGATATTGTAATAATAATAATATAAGACTTACTGTACTGTCAAACTGTTCCTTGGTTGCTCCACACTTTAGTGCAATGGCAATGCCCTGTTGGAGGAAGGAAAAAAAAAATTGTCAAGCAAATGAATATATGTAAACCCTAGATTAATGGCAAAAGGAAGAAATCCGCTAGGGGCATTAAGGATGAAAATAAAAAGCTCACCCGTCAAACCGAAAGAATCTATTATTGTCACTTGATTCTATTATTTACTTAAATTAAGAAGAGAACAAAAATCAAACATTTCATTTTCCGAGATTGATACCCTTTCTTTCCTTTCCATATCAAAAGGCAAATATTATTTCTTAGTTACTGGTGCTTATGCTTTCCTGAGCCGAGGTTCTATTGGAAACAACTTCAATCCTCTCAAGGTACGGGTAAGGCATGCGTACATACTATCCTAGTGTGGGATGATATTGGGTATGTTGTTGTTGTTGAGGAGAAAAATCACTGAAAATTTTATGTTCCCTTTTTGGAGCCAATAGTGGGAGAAAGAGGTAGCAAAACTTGCTCACATTGTGCATGTAGGGAAGCAATGATGCAGGGAAAATGAAGACAAGTGAGTGATAACCTAATATTAAGGGCCCTCCACCTCTAACCATTGAGGTTTTAGAGGCTCACTACAGGAAGCAAAGTGGGGTAAGCCACTATTGGGACTCCTGAGTGGGGGGTTTCAGCGGTCAGGTTTACCATACCTAGGGGACAAAAAGGATTGAGCCGAAAAATGCACACACACGGGATGCATATCAACAAAAACATGAAAGCATGTCCTACAAAGATGACAAAGGCAGTGGGGCACAACATTTGTAAGTAGAAAGACGTTCAGCAAAGACATGTGAACTATGAAACATAAAAGGGAGATGCTATTTCAGGAGAAAAAGACACTGTTTGAGGGTCACTCAACGATGGAAGCTGTCAACACTTCTATGGAACAAAAAGGATGCCACCCTCAATGACGATGAAAATTAATTGAGCAGTTAAATTCTGCTATGAAGATGTAGATGACCCCAACTACGTGGCATAGAACTCAAATTATTCACAGTTGAGAAACTCATCCTGGCACTCATAAAAGAGGAAATATACAACGTTGAAATTATATATGTGGTAGTGACGCAGAAAATACATGCCTGCATGATTTCAGGTGCATCTGGACCGCACATGGATGCCCCCAAAACTTTATCTGTCTCGGCCTCAACAAGAAGCTTCATTACTGACTTCTCTTGTCGTCTGTTACATTATGAATGTTAGGAATTAGTTGCCATAGTTCTACTTTTTATTATTGTAATTGATTCGAAACATCATGCCATTGAAGAACCAGATTATATAATAAAATGAAACAGTGCTCAAGATTCAACACGTAACACGACTACAAGATTCAAAGCTGAGTCGTTCAATCACATGAATGTGACATACAAGAAACCTGTAGTTATCCAATATCCAGTACTCATAACATATGCTGATGTTACCATTTTGAACAAATAAAAAGATACTGAAAAAAAATCCGTAACCATTGTAGCTTTAGCTTATTTGCACACAAGAATCGATTTAGAGCCAGTATAAGAAGAATTAGCTGTAATATATTGGTCTTTAATGGGTACTCATTCAGAGCAACCTACTGACAATAAATTAAAAAGTGATTTGGTGGGTACCCGGAAATGGTATTCTTCATTGGATTGAATGTTGACGAGTAAACTGAAACTTCACCATTTACTTGCTCTATGGCTTGTTCTTCGCTAAGCCCCACAACAGAGAGAGGCGGGATACTGTCCAGCAAAAATTAAGATGCTTGTTATAGATCCAACCAAAAATATGAAACGAGATTATAATCTTAGTGTTTAACCTCAAAGAACTACTTTCTACCAGGTAAGGGCGTACTTCACAACACTTCCGAGCTACAGTAACTGCCACTATTGGTATTTATTGTCAATTTTCTTCTCTAGACAATTTGGTATCACTAAGAATTCATCCTGTCTTCTTAGAATCATCAACTTCATTGACTAGTTTTCATCAATTGACATCAATTCTGTAAAGACAAGGGACTTTGGGTCTAACTCAACCACAAAAGCTAAAGCTAGCTCATGACATGAGGATTGTCCAAGAATGTATAAAGAGACTGCAGTTCACTCCCTCAACCTATGTGAGACATTCTTACACCCTCATATGCTCAGTACTGGACATCTAGAGCGCAGATAATATAATTTGGGCCCAAAATCTGGAATATAATAGGGATTGGTCTGACTTTGTTATGATGTAAAGAAAATGGACCTTAGGCCCAACTCAACCCTGAAAGCTAGCTTATGAGTAGGGGTGTTCAGGGTTTGATTTGGATTAGTTTTTCCCTAAAAAGAAACCAAAGCAAGTACATCGGTTTTTTAAATATTGGAACCAAACAAAACCAAATAATTTGGTTTATTATCGATTCGGTTTATGTCGGGGTTTTTCGGTTTTTCAATTTTTTCGGTTATTTATCGATTTTTTTTCTTAAATATGAGACATACACTACCAAACACACATTCCGGCGAGGCAGCGACTGACTACATTTTTAACATAACACTATCAAACTAATTGCTCTTTCAGAAATCTATCATTTAAGATATATTGATGATAATTGAATCAAATAGTGATGAATAATTTAAGCTCAATTAAAAATAGATTAATTTTAACATGAAATAGATTCTTGTACTTACCCAAAATAAAACTACCAACCAAACTATAATTAGAGGCAAAGCACTACATTATTATAATAGCAAGAACTAGACTAATAATAAATTTTAAATAGCTACTTCTATAGTCGGTTTGGTTCGAACTTTTCCAGTTATTTTTTTATTAAAATTAAAACCAAACCAAATTTGATCGGTTTTAAAAATGCAAGACCAAAACAAAACCAAACCAAATCAAACCAAAAACGTATCATTTTTTTCTTATAAGAAAAATGTACCCTTTTTTTTTGGTTAGTTTGGTCCGGTTTTCAGTTTGGTTCGGTTTTTTTATGAACAACCCTACTTATGAGTTGCGTATTCTCCAAAATCATACATAAACTACCCGCTATTTCCTATGTTGACACTCTAACAGACTTGATCACCAATAAATACTCACTTCTGCTTCTGTTCTCAAACCACTTTATAAAATGTTTCCATAAGCTCTCCTTTGAGATTGAACTCAAGAAGCCAATTTCTTCGGAGAATGTTTACATCAGCTGTCCTATGAGATGGATTCAAGTAGCCAATTTCTTTGGTGTCATATTTTCCCCCCTAGAACTCAGCTCTCTATGAACAGATGTCAAAGTTATTTACTTCCTCAAAGAGACTTAATTACTCTAACAACTATATAGTGGAAGATCTTACTTAAATTTATTATACTAGTTTGAACTATACTGATAAAGAATGCGATAGGAAATGATATACACTTTGTCTAGGACAAGCCATTCGGGATGGAGCGTTACAACAGATCACAATAAGGGGTTTTTTATTTTTGAGTGGGGGGGAGAGGGGGTTGCAGTCAAGAAGGTATATCAAAGAGGTACCAGAACACAGCACATGGGATATGTGAGTAGTCAGGCTTGGTAGGTTTTCCACCGAAAACAGTTTTCTGCAGACATGAAGCACAACAAAAGTAAGCAGGTATCTTTCAGAAGATAACAACAAGAGCAACCATAGCGAACCCAAGATCAAATAGAAAAATTAAGCATATAAAAGCACAAGAAAAAGTTACCGCAAAACAGGTTCCTTCCATTAAAGCAACTGGAGTAAGATTCATTCGATTGGTAACATCACCGATGGCCCAAATGCTCGGCACGTTTGTGCGAGAGTACTCATCTACCTGGAACAGAACATGGAGGTATCTCTCAAGACAATAACATGAAAATATTTCACTTCACTGGGAAATACAGCTATTTGCTAAAGAGTTATCAACAAAATGGAAATATTGAATACAGAATGAAACAGAAGCATGTTTACAAAACTGATGCTAGTAAGAAAATTAACGAAATCATATTATCTGAAGAGTGTATTCATGATCCGATGATATAGGTCGATTGATTTTTGTTGATTTGAAACAATCTTTTTTTTCTACAAGGTAAATTGTATTAATCAAAAGGGAGAGAACTCCCGTATACAAGAAGTATACCAAAAAGTAGAGAAAATACATCAGAACATGATTCTCTACAAAAGACGCCCAATCTTCTATACAAATGGGGGCTACATGAGTGCACCAAAAAGCGATCAAAGATAAAAGACTATTCTTAAGATGTGAAAAAGTAGACTCAGTCCCCTCAAAAGCTCTTCTATTTCTCTCCCCCCAAACTATCCACATGAGAGCTAACGGGGTGTACTTCCACGCCTTTTGCTTTCTTCTTCTATGGATACCGGCCCAGCTATATAACATTTCCTTTACAGTGCTTGGCATCACCCATTGAACACCAAAAAGGTTCAGAATTGCCCTCCACAAAGCCGAGGACACAGGACAATGCAACAAAAGATGATCAACTTCTTCCCCTGAGCTTTTACACATGTAGCACCTACTAACAAGTGTTATTCCTCTCTTTCGCAGATTCTCAGCAGTCAAAATCACCCCCCTCGCCGCTAGCCATGCAAAAAAGCACACCTTCGTAGGTGCCTTAGGAATCCAGATCGAGGAGTATGGAAAAGAGGCCTCCTCTCGCACCAACATACTCTGGTAAAAGGACTTTACGGTGAACAAACCGTCGCCTCGCAAACCCCATCTCCAAGAGTCACAGGATGGCTGGGGCCTGTCTTGCCCATATAGCAGTGTCAATAAATCTGAAAGCTCCGCAATCTCCCAATCTTGCATGTTCCTTCTAAATGAGAGGTCCCATACTACCCCCTTCATGCTCCTTACGAATCTTTTGGACCAACAATTCCTTCTGAAAATGTGGGGGAAGGAGACCCTCAGAAGATCCTCTCCACACCACTTATGATTCCAAAAGCTGATTCTCCTTCCATCTCCCACCCTGTAAGTGATGTTGCCACTGAAAGATTCCCAATTCTTCATAATGCTCCTCCACATGCCACACCCGAAAAGTGATGTGATTGCCTTGGTCCTCCAACCACCTCCCGTGAAATCGTACTTTTTTACTATGACCTCCCTCCATAGAGCATGCTCTTCAACCCCGAATCTCCACAACCACTTCCCCAACAAAGCTCTGTTGAATACTTTAAGATCTTTTACTCCAAGTCCACCCCACTTCTTTGGGGAAGTGACTGTCTGCCAATTCACTAGATGAAGTTTTCTAGTTCCATCCGCCGCATCCCAAAGAAAATTCCTTTGAAGCCGCTCCAGTTTTTTTGTGATGCTCACAGGAGCTTGCAACAGGGACAAGTAATAGGTGGGCATACTCGATAAAGTGCTTTTAATGAGCACTTCCTTGCCGCCTTTTGACAAGTACCGTTTTTGCAGGCTAATCCTTTTTCAACCCTTTCGATCACTGAATTCCAAACCGTAGTATCCTTATGCGAATAGCCCAATGGGAGACCCAGGTAAGTAGTGGGAAGGGAGCCCACCTTACATCTGAGAACATGAGACAAAGCATCAATGTTAGCAACCTCATCCACCGGGAAAATCTCACACTTGCCGAGGTTGATTTTGAGCCATGATATTATCTGAAACCACTGCAGGACCTGCTTCAGGCAGGTCAGATGATCCATATCGGCATCACAGAAAACCAGGGTGTCATCCGCAAAAAGCAAATGAGAGACTCTTCGGGCACCGGACACCCCGATCGGAGCTGAGAATCCTCTTAAGAAGCCTCCGCCCGACGCACGATCCATCATTTTACTCAGAGCATCCATCACTAAGATGAATAGCATGGGGGATAGGGGGTCACCTTGCCTGAGACCCCTGGAGCTGCCAAAGAAACCACACGGGCTACCATTAACCAGGACAGAGAATCTGACGGAGGAAATGCAGAACTTGATCCATCCCCTCCCTCTTGCCCCAAACCCCATCCGCATCATAATGAAATCCAGAAACTCCCAATTGACATGGTCGAAAGCCTTCTCGAGGTCCAACTTGCACAGTAAGTCGGGTTCTCTATTTTTTCTTCTGGAGTCTACAAGTTCATTTGCCACCAAAGCAGCATCCAGGATCTGCCTACCTTCCACAAACGCATTCTGGGAGGACGAAACAGACACGTCAAGGACCTTCTTGAGTCTGTTGGAGAGCACTTTAGAAATAATCTTATAAATGTTCCCCACAAGACTAATAGGCTTGTGGTCTCTGATACAAGATGCACCTTCTTTCTTAGGCACAATAGTAATAAAAGAAGCATTGATACTTCTCTCAAAAACACCATTCACATGGAAGTATTCAATGGCTTCCATCAACTCCCCCTTGATGGTATCCCAACAGAGCTGGAAGAAGGCCAAGGAGAAACCATCAGGCCCGGGGGCCTTATCACCAGCGCAACTCGACACAGCCTCGTGCACCTCCTCCACCTCAAAAGCCCTTTCTAGCCACTCACTGTCTCCCTCCCCTATGTGGTTGAACTCTATTCCCCCAAGGTCGGCCTCCAGCTAACTTCCTCTTTGTATAAGTTCTCATAAAACCCCACAATCGCTCCTTTTACCTCCTCCTCTCCCTCAACCCTCACCCCATCCACAACTAAGGACTCTATGAAGTTCCTCCTTCGATTTGCAACCGCCACCCTATGGAAAAACTTGGTATTTGAATCCCCCTCCTTTAACCATAGCGCCCTCGATTTTTGCCGCGAACTAGTCTCCTGATCTATTGCTAACTCGACTATTTCCCTCTTAACCTCCCCCAATCTCGCTTTCTTAGCTTCATCTAACTCCTTCACCCCCTCCCCTCTCTAGTTCCCCCAATTCATGCATAAGCTCCCTCATTTAAACCTCTACCCTCCCAAAAACCTCTTTATTCCACCTGATAATATCTCCCTTGAGCAATTGAAGTTTCTTCGAAAGACGGAATGAAGGTGTCCCTGATACCCTGTAGCTTATCCATCATTCTTTCACCTTGTCACCAAATCCTGGCACCTTTAACCACATGTTCTCAAAACGGAAGGGAGCACACACCCCCCTCCCTCTGCATCCATCCAGCAAGATAGGCAAATGATCTGAAGTCAGTCTAGGTAAAGGAATCTGCAGCACATTCGGCACCAGCTCATCTCAGGAGGGTGATATCAGGAATCTATCAAGTCTAGATCTTGAGTTGGAATCCTCCGCCCTGGCCCAAGTAAACATTTCCCCTGACAGAGGAAGATCAATGAGAGAGTGATCATTGATAAAATCAGAAAACTCTTCCATGGCTCTCGAGATCAGTCTACACCCCAATCTCTCCTCCGGGAATCTAATAGTGTTAAACTCTCCCCCTGAAACCCATGGAATATCCCATTCCCCCATCATATTGGCCAGTTCCTCCCAGAATAACACCTTGGACCCTTCTCCTACCGATCTGTACACTCCCCCAAATCCCCACTCCACCCCACTCACTCTATCTTTAACAAGAGTTGCTAAAGAGAAGACCCCCTTCTTAATCTCCTTTACCTCCAAGCTTCTATCATCCCACATTAGAAGAATGCCCCCGGCACTTCCCACTGCTGGAATCCAGTCATATTTTACCCAACTACCTCCCCACACACTCCTCACAATCACATCCGACACAACTTCCATTTTGGTCTCCTGAAAACATTGAAAACATTGAAAACAGACTAGGTTAGCACCCCACTCTCTAACTCCCACTTTGATGATGGCCCTTTTGTTTGGGTCATTCATCCCCCTCACATTCCCAGAAAGAATCTTAACTTCCATAAGTAACAATATCCCCCTTTACCCCCACCCTCTCTAACCGAGCACCCTTCCTCCCTGTCACACCCCCGGCGTCGTCTCCGGTACGCCACTACATCCCCAAATTATTATGCTTAACACCTTGACCCAACTCCCTCTCTGCACCCTCATAAAAAGATTGTTGCTCAATCTCTTTCAACAATTCTAACACCCTATCTTCCTTCCCTTCAAAAGTAACACCTAGAAACTTCCCAAAGTTTAATAGTTTATCCTCCATCCAAAAAGACATATCCGCTCCTCCAATCCGTGATGAAATTGGACAGGCGTCTTCTATATGAACCCTTCCCTTGCTCCTACCGGAGGAATACACGACCATAGCATTGCTAGCAATAGGATCTTTAGGTGCCGAAAGGATCTCACCCTTTCCTTGAGGGGCATCAACATCTGAAATAAGCACCCCGCTGTTGTAGGGATGACCAGAAGCACCAGAAGGGCAGCAGTAAGGAAGAGAGCATGGGACTCTTGGCGGCATACTAACCGGAGATACTGGTCCGGCACTAACATCAATAGGGGCATACTCAACAGTCTTCCCCGAAGAAGAAGAAGAGGCTTGAAGTGTAACCTCAGCACAGCTAAGCCCAGGGGCAGAGGGGAAGGCGATGGAGCAGGGTCCATCAGAGGCGGGTGGCCGTGGAATAACAGCACCCTCTTTAGCCGGTGCTTCCCCTAAAGCAGTGGCCAACGAAGAGTGGTGCAGGTCACTAGAGCTCAGTGAAGAAGTGCCACTGTGTGAAGCACCATTGGCAGAAGAAGAAGGAGGAACGACTGTTCCCGTATGCTTAGGAGCCTTATCAGACGCAGCTTGGAATAATCTTGGGCCCTTAAGATCAATTCTAATAGAATTGGGAAAAGTTGTTGGACCAATGTGAGAAGGTCCAGGCCTATGCTTGGTGAGAACTTGCCCGTCCTTGTGATAAGTAGAAGATGACCGACCCATTCTGCCTTTCCAGCCCACATCACTAGCCCATTCACGTCTATTTCTCCTGTTGAAATGTTAACTTCTCCCAAAATCAAATCTCCGTCTCTCCTCGATCTAACATCAAAATCCGGCTTAGTCCACTGATCCGGTGAGCCCTCCCCTTCCCTCAGAGGCTGATTTCCCCTCCCCTCCCTTCTATTTGGCCTTCCCTTTTCTTCCGCCACTATCTCAGGCATAAAGATAGGGCGAAATTCAGGGCTCAACCAAACCCTATAACTCAAGTAGCCATCTTCCACCACAGTGGAGACAGGGATTCTGCCCCCTTTCCTCACCACAATCCTTACACGTGAGAGATCGTGAAAGCTGCAAGAGACATCAATAAAAACCCCACATATTTCCCCAATCTTCTTGAATAGGTCAAGACACCAAAGATGCACCGGAAGACCCACCATGTTGACCACCAATGATTCGCCGGTGAAACGAGGGTCGAGGCACCCATCGTGCTCCACCCATCTATCTAGATTTAAGAAGTTCCCATCGAACCACCTGTGTCCTCTGACAAGAATTTCTGAAGCTTGAGACTCGTCAACAAAGCGAAAGAGATATTGTGTGTCTCCCAGTTGCGATATTTTCAGCCCGTCCTTGACGTTCCATGCCTCTGCTGCCCAGTTCCTAACAGCCTCCGGGGAACCAACCCATTTGGAGAAAGAACCAATCAGACAAGATTTCAAGAAGCCCTTGCGCTTGAGAGAGTGCTCCTCAGACATCGAGAAGCGCGGCTCCTTCCCTACGTCGAGCTTTCGATGGCATCTTAACCCAAGGTCTAGGGCTGGCCAAGAGGCAGCTTTCATAAAAGACATGTTTTCCAATTTTCTAGATTCTAGGGAGAATTAGGAGTTTCTCCGTGAAGAGTCCATCATAATTAACCCAAAAGCCTTGCTAGGTAGCTGAATGAAGAAAAGGAAGTGAGAGGGAGTGAAATCTGGCCGGAAAAGCCACCTCCGTCGCCGGAAAATAGCAAGAATGGTCGGAATCTGGAGGTAAGTGGGTGGGTAGGGTCGGAACAACCTCGAGAAGAGGCTATCAGAAGAAAGTTTTTTGAAAAAGTCGCCGGAAGTGGCCACACGCGCCGGCGCGTGGTTGAGATGAGACCAAGCGCGTCGGAGGCGTGTGGCGGCACGTGAGGGCTCGGCTGCCGGTGATTTTTACTGGGGTTTGGTCGCGGTGAGCTTGGCTTTTGATGGGGGTGGTGGGGTCTTAGGAAGAAGAAGAGAGAGAAGAGCCTTGGGGAGCGTGCCTAGGAGCATTTTCTTTTTTCTTCCCCAAGTTCTGTCTTAACTCGGGTTGTGCCAAAGTGTGTCCTCTCTCCAAACAGGTGAAGTCATTCCCAGCACTATCAAATACCTCTTTTTTGGGGTGGGGTTTTTGAAACAATCTTAATTAGTATAGATTCATAGAGCGCCAAGCAAGGTATGTTTTTCACTTGGTTGGAAGTACAAAGAGGGGCAATCTTCTACATGTGAAAAATCACTGAAGACGTGAATTGCATGTTGCTACACTTTGAAGTTGGTAATCAGTTGGGCTGAACGGTCTTGACTCTATCAAAATATAGTGGGCAATGCTGGCTACAGCCGATAATGTGGTGTTCAGCTGAACCCTCAAAATAGGAAAAAAGATGTAAAGCATGGGATCTAGCTCCATTTGGCTCTTTGTAGGCACCTAAGAGAGAAAGGAATAGGAGAGAGTTTGAAGGTGTGAAAAATGATCTGTAAAGATGAGGGCATGTCTTCTATTTCTAGTTAAACTTTGGTGCATCCACGAGATTCCTGATAGTATAGATGATTGGATGTTATCTGTAAAAAAAACACATCTTTGTGCAAGTCCTCTACTCTTTCTTTTCATGTGCAATTTCCTCATTTTTATTTCTTTTGCAAGTTCTCTACTTTAGTATACCACTTGTATACTGAAACTTTTTCGACAGCCTCAATGAGATTATTCTATATAGAAAACAACTGTTCTTGATTGAAAAAAGAAGAAGCAATTGTTCATTAACTTAAGTTAGTACTGAATATTATCAATTTAAAAGCAAGAAATTTTTTTGAGAAAAATTTAGAAGCAAGAAATTAAGAAACCACATGAACCATGCATAGAGACTAGCATTAGAAACCAACTAATGTTAGAATTTCATAAACTGGAAAAAAGGAAGTAGGCATTTTAAGACTCATAATGCAACTTTTCCCCTTGTTTTAGATTCTTCAATGTGCGTGAGGGATCAGCAGATGGACTGAACAGGGGTGCACATTAACATAAAAGTAACCCAGCTGAATAAAACCGTCCACATTAAACACTACACGTAAATTATACTCAGTTAATCCTAGAGTCCTGCAACTGCCCCAACAAATCTCATTCCTCATAACACATTTAATAGATGAACTTGTGACATTAAAGTGAGAAACTTCACATTCAACTTTATAGCTCAAAACAGCATCACGTTTGCAAATATGCGGACCACATCTAACAAAACCCACAATTCCCCACCAATCGTCATTTAACAGATTTTCATGAAGAAAATAAATCAGGAAACTCGAAGAATAGGATAAAGCATGTTCTAATAACCTTCACGGCTTGCATCTTGTCAAGCTCAACACCAACAGCATCCAGATTCAACCTTTTTGTGTTAGGGAGACGACCTGCAATACACAGCACTGAGCTGCTTAGACTATTCCGAAAAAAGAAAGGGAGTTTTAAGAAAAGGATAAAAAGGCATTGTTAAGAGACACTGAAGTAACTAGAAAATGGTTCAATATTAGTCTTGGCAACAGAGAGGAATATAGAAAGGGGAGAGAAGAATAGGTGGAACTTCCAGTTGTATTCCAGGGCAAGTCCAAGCGACGCGATTAACAATATTTACAGGCAATGCTATTTTCTGTCATTCTTGATGCTTTATTCCGTACAATAGGGAAATATATTCCAGAACTTACGTCAAAAAATTGGTTATAGGTCATGTGAAATTTCAATCAAACCGGAGGTAAAATGGCTAAGAATCACTTTTATATTTGATGGTAGTGCTGAACCAAATTCCCAGATGTGAGTTTAACTTGTAAGGATTGAGGAGAGGATACTTGGACAGCCAAATATATTTTTTGACCAACCCAATAGGCTTGGTCGCCATCTTCTGACTTCAGCCCTTCTATGACTATATACATGATATAAAATTACCAGTTGCAAAGAGCACAACGTCTGCCAATATTACTTCACCATGGTCTGTGTGCACTTTAATACCACCTTCTGTTTTCTCAAGCTGAAAAATTAGATTGCAGTTAGAACAAGAAAATATGAAATGCAATTACTCAAATCATATGCAATAAAGACATAGCAATGAAAATCAACAGTAAAACTACGTTTTCTTCGGGTAAATGGAGTAGGAGAACTTTCTTTTTATAGGTAAAAAAATGTAGGAGAACGTAACATAGGAGGACAAGTAGGCTAGGTAGTGCGATTAGAAAAAGTAAAGTACATTATAACCAATCAATGTAAACTATTTGCTTTTTTCCAGTCCATTTCAAACTGGATTAAGAGGATGATTTAATTTCTCTTTTACTTCTTTCCCAGTCATATCAAACTGTAATTGGTGACGACTAACACCTTACGTAAATGTGGAAAAATTCAATAATTCCCTCTGTGGAAGTACCGCCAAAGGACAAGTTGTTCAGCCTCTAAACAGACATGGGAAACAAAGTACCTTAGTCAAAGTCGTGCAAGGATGCATAGTGATTCCTCTTCCTTCTAGATTTCTTGCAACTACAGCTCGCATTTCATCATCAAAACCTCTGCAATTTCAGTTTGGTAACATTATGTCACATGATGTGTCACAAAATTATAGTCACTAGAAATCACCAAACTTCATATGGTGATCCACAGGAATAGCATTTTTCTTTTAGTTTTGATTTACATGATTAAAGTGAAATGACTGCTCACTGCAGTACGGAGGCTGTTGTTCAATTAATTGTAGACTCTCAGTTCGAACAGAACCCACTTTCTCTTCTTAGAAAAAGAGAATAAAGATAATGATATCTATTTTCACCTCAGTGGGAGTTCCTTTCTGAAACATAGATCCACTGTTGCACCCATTCCTCGCCATATCGAAGCAAACTCAACAGCAATGTACCTGTGACCATGGAAGTAAAAACTCTATTTCACATCCTAATTCATCAGTGGAAACAAATTCTACAAAACAAAGATATGGATATGTACAAACCCTCCACCAAGTATCACAACACGCTTTGGTAACTCATCCAAGCTCAAGGCTTCATCTGAAGTTATGGCTAGCTCCTATTTGCACAACATTAGGTAAGCAATTAAGAAAGAAAAAACAGAAGACATAGGGAATAGCAATTTAGATGCAAGATAACCACAGGAAAAGAAGGGGACAAGATTATACAATCAGCAAAGAGAAAAGATAGAAGATAAACTACTAAATTTATATTTTTTTTAAACATGGAAGAGAACCATGTAAAAAGGGCCCGAAGAGGGAGTTAGATAATAATCAATGACATTGCTAAATCTCCAACCAAACAGATTCTAGATTCAACTTATTCATAGATGTAATGAGCATGCCAAAGCAGAACTCCTCAAAGGTTAAGCTCCATTCAACCAAGTGGTTGCAATAATTGTGAATTTTAGATGAATCTGACTCACCTGTCCTGGAATTCCTGGACGATGAGCCCTACTACCAGTTGCAATTAGAATGTGCTTGGCCGAATAGCTTATCTTGGTGCCATCCAGTTGAATTACCTCAACCTCATTTGGACCTATCACCCTTCCCTCACCTTCAAAGAGTTTAACTCCTGCATTTGAAAGTAGCCTCTTATAGATCCCATTTAACCGTACAATCTCCTCAGTCTGCAAGTTTGCAACACAACATTAGCAAAACTTGTACCTTTGAAAAGGAAAAACACGGGGGCTATAAAAGATGGATATTTATGTTTCTTCATGTAAAAGACATAAGTTTGATGAGGCATCCACAGATTAGACTCTACAGTGAGTACCGTATAAAATCTATCTACTGTCTGTTTCATTTGCCAGTTGATGTTGATGCTCCAATCAAAATAACCTTCTAAAATTTCTTTTTTATAATGAGTTCAAGCTCTTCACAATTTCTCCACTGTGCTTCCTCAGAGAAATGACAAGTTCTAGAATCAAATTTTCAGATGAAGTACTGACTTAGTCCCTATCACGTACGAAGTTACAGTTCTCAAAGAAGTTTGAACTACCTTCTTATGCAAAAGCTTCTTCCAGTTGAAATTGACTCTCTCATTCACTTCCCATCCATAATTCCTTGCATCCTGCAGGTCACCAAAAGCATCAACAGACCAAATTATCCATATTCCTTACACTTTACTGTCGTGTTCTCAAACTAAGATAAAGGGTGTAAAGATAGAAATAGATAGCTCTGTAAGCCAAAATATTTTGTAGGTGTGAAGTTTCACCTCAAGCTCTGGTCCATAGGCTGCTCCATAAACCAAAATCTTTTTAGGAACACAACCACGAATAACACACCTGCATAAAATGAAACTAGGACTTAAGTTTTACTATCAATAAGAATTGACTAACTTCAAGAAACTTGACATAGATTTTTCCTTTTTGATAATGAATCTAATAGCTGATGGGAAAACTTGAACTCTTCATCACAGAGCTCCATTATTAAACATTGATGGGACGAGAGGTGAAGATCTCAATGAATGCACATATATTGATATATTTGTAAAAAGGTGTAGAATTTTTTTCTGCGCCTAAGTACCTTCGTATGTACATAACTAAACTCTGAAAAGTCACTTCCATAAAACGAACTTGTAAAAAATTATAAGTAAAAGTATTACTGGTATAAGTTGTGCACAGTATGGATAATTTTGCATACCTCACAGACATCATCTTCAATGTTCACAGTTGCATACGATACTACTTTAATGTACAGAATAAGCTGTTCCACTAATATTTTCTTTACTTCAAAGATATGCATGGATGGTACTGGAGATAATATATCCCCATACTGCTACCAAATGTTTCTACCACAAGATAAATGTTTTTTATTTATGAAGAGCAATCTTTATTCTTAACAGGCAACATACAGACTACAAGAAAGAGAGCCCATTTTCAATTGTAGTTATAAACCAACACAAGCGAAGCCATAAATAACTGCAACTCAAAAGATTACAAGGCAAAGCATGATAGACTTACGTTCCACCAACCCCCCCACTGAGTTCAGAGCTGATAGGATGAAATGGAAGCTCACAGATCGCAACCTTCAAACACCAATATCAAATTCTTCAGAAAAAGAAAAATGAAAGAGTTCTTTTCAGGGACTAATAACAGATAAGTAAACATGTGTGATAAGAACAAGCCAAGGAAAAAGAAAAAACATGTATCATCATATATAACAGAACCAACTGAAACACATTCCTTAAGAAAGAGAGAAAATAAAAACATCAAAATTTCTAATCAAACAAGTTGCTTATAATTCCTAAGCCGAGGGTCTTTCGGAAACAACCTCTTTGCTTAAGAAGGGATAAAGTCTACGTACATACTACCCTCCCCAGACCCCACTTGTGGACAACAGTGGTTCGGTTGTTGTTGTTGTTGTTGCTTATAATTGCTTCAGTTAATGGAACACAACAGGTAAAGCCATCAGAACGAATAAGACCTTAAAGATGCTGCATCTTAAATTTATCAATATGTGATTATACTGGTTTCTCCATCCAACCATCTGTGACTAGATCATTCTACTTAAAGCTCTGTTTAATTGAATTCCTCAAGGAGAAGCTTAAAAAGTCCAGGCCTAGAATAATCATGACTTGCGATGGACACCAATTATCTGGTCTAGCTAGTACAGAAGAGACCACTCAAACAAATAAATAAGGGAACAAATTATTATGACTCAGTACTTATTCAGCTTGCCATTGTTCTTCAATAGTGTGAATGGAGTTCATGGCTCATGTATCACAAAGACGCTAAGACCAAGTGACCAACAAATGAAAACCTGGGACAAACTTTTATTAGCTTCAGTAATTATTTCAACTTGTCATATCCATCAGCAAAACCAATGGAAATTCAACTATTTCACGCGACCTTAAAGCTACAGTTGAATGGAAAGATCCCAAAGACTTTGATTCATTGTTTCGAACCAACTACTACACCACATTAAATTAAAATAAAAATTGCAGAAGTGCTATATACCTTAGCTCCAGATCGGGCTGAAAAGCGACCAGCTCGAACCCCACCACTTCCGGCGCCTATTACGAACAAATCAAAGTCATAGTGCTGTTCTTCTTGACCGGGTTTGTCCAACTCTCCATCAATCAGCATCTTCCTAGCCATGATTACAAGTCTGTACAAACAAAACCGAAAAAGAACCATTATCACAAAACAGTAAAATATCACCACTACTTCTGTGTCCTGTTTAGCTCACAGAAAAGGTCAGAAAGAGAGAGGAAACAAAAAAAGTACCCTTGTGATAATTACATGGAATTACATAAAAGAAAAGTATTAGTATTCCAAAGCCTCATAAAACCCAATATCCTAAGCGACCTATTAACTAAACATGACTAAAATGATAAAGAAGCAACTAGTATGTACATGAAAATTAAAGCTTAGTATTTCAAAAGCCTCATAAACTCCGATATCAAACTCACCAATTAACTTAAACATGCCTAAAACGATAAAGAACCAACTAGTTTGTACATGAGTTACCAAAAAATCTCGGTAAACCCCGATATCGAACTGAACAGTTAATTTAAAAGATGCCTAAAATGATAAGGAAGCAATTAGTTCGTAAATAACTGAAAAAGTAACACCTTAAAACAGTAGTAGATCGCCCCTAGGGCTTTGGTCTAGTGGTAAGAGTGCAACAAGTGATGTGTGGGTCAGGCGCATGTCACGGGTTCGACCCTGTTGCACATGATAAAAGGCTGGTGTTTAAGTGGGAAAGAATTGAGGGGCAGGCCCATCATTCATAGAGTTTTGAACCGTGCGCCACTGACCCTCGGGGATTTCTCGGTTATCCAACAAACAAAAAACAGCATTAGATCTGTTTATACTTTTCTGGAGGGGAGCCTCTAATTCTTATATCAAGCCAAGATTCTTAGCAACAAACTGAAGAAAGAATCACAATACCTTAGTGAGTACGAAGCAAACAGTGACCAGTAAAGTTGATTTCTTACAGCTCAAGAAATTAGTACAAGGTGCCTATGAAACTAAAACAAGACCTTAAAATTGTCGACTGATAATATTTATATATACTCTATAAAGACGTGTGGGAATTGCATAGCTGGGGTTGATTCAGAATATACAAATAAACAGTATAATTTATATAATTTTTAAATTCAAAAGAAATTATATTAACTATTAATATATAATCTTAGTCAAAGAAAAAAGATGTCAGTGACTACGTCAAACAAAATGGAACAAAAGGACAAGTCTAAACAAAATGATTTTTATTTATTTCCAGATACAATAATTCTGATTTTCAAAACACATCCAAACTGTTAAATAAACCAATAAAATCAATTCTCATTCGATAACCCTAAAATCAATTTTTCCACAATCACGCAGAAAAAAAATCAAAATATAATAGGGTTTCAGTGAAAGCTTAAAAAATGGAATTACCAGTAATTAGAGTATCACTCTTACTCGCCGCCGGTAGACTATCGCCGGAGTAAACAACGGAGAGAATTGATGCTGCTGCAGAGTATAGAAAGGAAGGGAGAGTACGAATTTATAGTATTTGGATGGACCGGTCACGGACCGGTTCAGCTAGGAAATATTCATGGACCGGAAACCAACCAATCAATCATATAATTGAGCTTTGTTAATCCTCATTCCGGTCAGAAATATTAGTCCACTAATCAAATTAAATTTATTTTAAAAAGTTTAATGTTTTAAACAATAAGAAATTATTTGTTATTATTTTTTCAAATTTTATATTTACTGCTCTAATTAGTGGAGAATTAACTGAGTAAAATGCCATAATAATTTACAAAATACTTTTACGTTTAGATATTAAATATCTTTTTTAAGGGATATGTAAAAACCTTAAATACAAATAAGGAATCTTGATTATGGTCAAACCTCCCTATAACAGCCTCATAAGCTCAGAATAAATATTATAGCGAAGTGTTGTTATATAAAACATATATTGTAACATAACATCAAATTTCATTCCGGAAAAATGACATTTATAGTGAAATGGTGTTGTATAGACATATATTATTTCGGCTTATCTACGCGTTTAGTAAAGTTAAAAGTGCTTATAAGTCAAGTGCTTATAAGTCAAAAATAAGCCAAAAGCGATAAGCTGGTCAACCCCAACTTATGAATTTTTAGTTTATAAGCACTTTAAGTTTGACCAAGAATTTTACCATTTTATCCTTAAAATATTCTTTTTTAGAACAAATCTCCTACATCGATAATCACTGTCTCAAATATTTTTTTCAACCTATCCCCCCTCCGCCTTTTCTAGTCTACAATTCTCATTGACTATTTAAGATAAGCAAATTCTCTATTCCTTTGCATATTTGTATCAATGTAATTGTGTATTAATCTTTGAACTGTATGTAAAAATGAGGACATATCAAAATTTTGGTGTATTATTGTCTTATTTAGGTTTATTTTTTAGTGGGAAACTTTTATCAATTTATTAATTATTATAATTTATGATTATATGCTTATCATAAAATAAATTATATTTATCATAAGAGTTATTTAGCTAAGCACAATTGTATTTAAAATAAAATGACAAATAGAATATTTTGCAGTTGGATTGATTTGGAATCTAAAATTTTGAAGAAATTACGTCGTTATAAGCG
This sequence comes from Nicotiana undulata, assembly GCA_005239495.1. NCBI lineage: Eukaryota > Viridiplantae > Streptophyta > Magnoliopsida > Solanales > Solanaceae > Nicotiana > Nicotiana undulata. The sequence continues at coordinate 154,248 of ML287205.1, forward strand.
TAAATAGTTCTAAGGTTATTTAAGTCATTTTAACAGAAAAAAAACTTATCGGCACTTTTTTATCAAATATTGCAGCAACTTATTATCAATTTCAGCACTTGTATCCAAACACGTAACTGCTTATTTAATAAATCAGTTTCAGCACTAGAAAGTGCTTTTCAGCCCCTAATGCTTGTCAGCTACTCCCTCCGGTCCAAAATAAGTGATTTTTTTGTCTGTTTTCACGCAGATTAATAAATTCACCTTTTAGCATTAATTAGCAATGAAATTGACCATATTAACCTTTACTATCCCACATAAATATTCCTAACACATACTCCAACACTATTTTCTCCAAGGACAATGTAGGAAAAAAAAAATTCATTCTTGAAATCTGAAAAAATCACATATTTTGGACCACAAGAAAAAGGCCAGAAAATCACTTATTTTGGACCGGAGGGAGTATTTTATATGAGATAATCCAAACGGGCTCTTAGACCTGTCAAATGGGATGGGTCGACCCACGAACCGATCCACATAACCCATTAAAACTGACCCTTTAACCGGCCCATGAACCACAAAACCCTAGCCGGACCAACCCATTAAAAAAACGGGATTGGACCGGGTAATATATTTTGACCACTTAACCAGACCGGTCCCGAACCGGTAACTGACACACAGGTTAACCGGCCCGGACCAGCTCTCTCACACACACACACACACACACACACACACACACACACATATATATATATATATATATATATATATATATATATATATTCAGACAAGTGGAAAAAATTGAATCCAAACATTGAAGAAAGAATATAGTACCAGACACTATGAGGCGTCTTGCATAAATAGTCGAACAACAACAACAACAACCACCCAGTGGAATCCCACAAGGGGGTATGGGGAGAATAGTGTGTACACAAACCTTACCCCTACCTATGAGGGTAGAGAGGTTGTTTCCGAAAGATCCTTGGCTCAAGTTTTAATGTTAATAAAGTATGATTTTTCTTTTATTTATATTCTAACTAGCTTCGAGGACATGTAGTAATTTCAAGTTCGTATATATGTATAAAGTTTGAAATTTTTATTATTTATAAATTTTTAATTTTTCTAATTAAATTGGATTCGGCGCACTGGAGCTCGGGTTAAGAGGTTACGCGTGTAGTTGTTATTGAAGTTCTCATATCGAATTTTGTGAGGAAATATGAAGTTTAGTGGACTTAATTATCTGGTCAAAATGTCACTTCCACAGGAATAAATATAACTGCTTATTTATTTATTTATTTATTTAGATTTTGATTGAAAACATGTTATGCCTAGCCATCACAGAAGCTGAGTGGAGATATCGTTAGAATAAAATATGCACTAAAAGTGTTTGCTGTACAATATTATTATATGTACATGTTTGTATTGTACCAAAAAGTTACAAAAATAAAATAAACGGAAAATGTCTAAATATGTCCGTGAACTATTTGAAATAGGACAAATATGCCCGTCGTTAATAGTTTGGCCCAAATATGCCCAAACCGTCCAATAGTTGTGCAAATTTGCCCTTTTTTTAACGGAAACAATATTTTTTCTTTTCTTTTTTTAATTAATTAAAATCAAAATATATTTTTTCAGTTTTTAGAAAAATATCGCTTTAAAAAAATTGAAAACTAATTTCTAAAACAATTGTCTTTTGTAAAAACTAAATAAAAACTGAAAAAATATATTTTGATTTTAATTAATTAAAAAAAGAAAAGAAAAAATACTGTTTCCGTTAAAAAAGGGGCAAATTTGCACAACTATTAGACGGTTTGGGCATATTTGAGCCAAACTATTTACGACGGGCATATTTGGACCTTTTCCGTAAAATAAAATAGTTTGGTATTGTGGTTTTCTTAGTTGTCTCGTGTTGAAAAAGTAAATATTTGTATTAAAAATGGAAACTTAATTGAACAAAATAGAAAGAACAGAAAAAGAAAGAGTAAGAAACGAAAAGAGAAAAAGATGAAAATGATAAGAAAGTTCATATACGCAGCAAAAATCTTTATGGAATATATAAATGAAAATACTAAAAAATTAAGAATAACTATTTATAAATAATCTTTGCTGTTTAAAATTTATTTGAACCAATAATAAAACCAAATTCATTTTCCATTTTTTTTGAAAGGGTTACAAGGGGAACGATAGAACCATTTCATCCTGAATAAGAAGTCGTAAGTTCGAGCCATAGCACAAATTCAGATTAGTCAATTCCAAAACGAGTACCGAACCCCACCAGATTGAAATGGTACCAAATAAAGACTTGAAGTCGGCTGCTTTGAATTCAACTACCAAACCATAAATTTCTCTTTCTTTTTAAGGAAGATATTGATGTTTGAATTTTATTGCTATTTTACAAGAAATTATATGGACATTCTCCCTACATGTACTCAAAGGGACATGGCTGATAATTAGCCATACAAAATATTTGTCCTTTTCAAGTTCGTCTCGTCATTTTTTAGTAAACTAAACTATCAATCATCCGCATAAAAATATCGAAAAAGAAAGCTATTTGAGAACGTCAGAAAAGACTGAAAAGCAAAATTTTAAAAAAGAAAATTATTTGAGCAACATAATCGACTATAAACTTGAATATACACGACGAAATTTGAGATCACATGTACGTCAATATATAAAAAAACAAATGATTTCGCCGAACAAAACAACTATGTCTCAACACGAAGCAACTCCATATTGCTCCATTTAAACCCGTCTCAGTACTGTACTGTAGAAACTTAGTTTCACCTATGTACCAATGCACCAAGAAAATTACATTGATAAATGAGTCTGTTACAAAGTTAAAACTCTTTGATAAACAAAAACCGAGTTCTCATACTAACTTTCGTCATTATATCTGTATCGAGTCTAGTACTGGAGATTGCTTTATTGTCTTTGGTGTTAAGAGGTTCGCCGAACAGCCACCTTCGCTGTTCGCCTAGACGGAAGTAAGGGAATGAATATCTACAAAAGATTAAAAACTCTTAGCACGAACAGCGAAAGACAGAACCGTTGAAACATTTTGCTTTTTCGACTATTTTCCGGACGCCTGTCTCCTGAGGAGTGTAGGGGGGCACTTGAATTCTGTCCATTATATTGATCTTAGGGGCATCAAGGATTGTCTTAGGCATCGATAACGCCCACTGCATGCCCCAAATTGAGAGAGGCCTCATATATATCAGAGATCGAAAATGTCCATCGGTGGTCCAACCTTCAGGCGTTTGAAATGAGTATCTGCACGATAAAATGGAAAGATAAAGCCACATAAGTTTCAACATCTCTCAATGATAAAGCACTTTTGGTATGGTGTACTGTACATAATTCGTTGGTGAGAAATATCCTAGGTTTCAACATCTCTCAATAGTTTGGCCAGACTTGGTGCATGCACTAGAAGGGCATATGCCACAGTTAAATTAGAAGAAAGAGTGCCGGCAATTTCCACAACAAGATCGGATAAAATGCAATGTAGTTGTTTTATGTGATGGATTACTTGATATGTTATGGATTTATCAAAAAATAATTCTGTTATGAATCAAGAATTATGCCTAACCAATTGATGAATATGTACTATATGACCTCTTTCTCGTTATCAGTGTGTTCTCTTGCTATACTTGAAGCAAATTATGTATGGTACTACTTAAAAGTAGTGTCCCCCATGCTTCAAGCATTTAGGTGTCGGTCTGATGTCGTGTTGATAAACAGGAGTAGCAAAATTAACTCATGGAATTGCCTAACGTTTACTTGTATATCATCCAGCTATTTATCATGTAAGAGTTCACCAAATGATACACGGGTAAGAATGATATAGCAACGTACCCAAAGCCATCCTCTGACCAGCCTGCAATGAATATGCCTTCAGCTGTAGTGAACGCCTGCTCCTCCATACCAGCATGAAGCATGGTGGCAGCCAAACCATACGTGACACCAGTCCATATCTCGCGGGATTGCATGCAAGTCTCATCCACCTTTCCATTTGGATGCATTCCATTTACTGCACCCATTCTGCCACCACGAACTTTCATGACATTAAAGTCATAAATTTTTTGAAGAGCACTCTTGATCTTTACGCCATCGAAGAGATCAGGCAAGCCGGATGATGCCATGTACCACTGTCCAGCGAGCTGATCGGCCTGAATCGACTTACTGTTACTACTAGATCCACTGTCATAGTTAAAATATGAGCCATTCCACAATTTTGCCTCAAACACTGTCTTGGCTTTTACCAATCTGCCTTTGCATTTTTCTGCAAAGGCGTAGTCACCCACGTGCATGGCCATTGCGGCTGCAGCTTGAAGTGCAGCTAGCCATAAACCACCACAGTAAGCACTTATTCCGTGAACCGTCCATGTATCATACGTTTGATCAGGGAAACCATCGTTTTCAATTAGACCATCATTGTCACGATCAAATTGATCCATATATTCAATTGCAGCACATACAGAAGGCCAGACATCTGTAGCAAAGGAGAAATCTCCCGTTGCAGCAAAGTCCCTATATACCTGAAGCACAAACTTCGGATTAAGATCCTTCCATTTACTAGTATCATGTATGTTATAGGCATTCATTTCGTGCCAAGGATCATGCATTCCAAGATCGTGAGGAATAGCCCCCCTCGCCTTCCGTATTCCCCAATTACCCTCCGCCAGAAACTTCACTTTTCTTCCATCTTCACACAAGACTGCTTTGGCAAACTCCCGCTGGATGCTGAGCTCAATTTTAGGAAATAAAGCAAGAAGTGCAAAAGAGGCATAGAAGTGCACATCATATGTACACCACATAATATATTCTACACCTTCCAAGTATAGAAACCTACCCACATCATCACTGTCAGTAATAATTGATTCCGAAATCTTATCAGAACTTGAGAAATGGTTGCCTTCCCCATAACCATTATATGCTTGTACACCATTTTTATAATTCGATTTGACTTTAGTTACTTTGACTTCATTGCTCGGTCTCGTTGTTCTGGTACTAACTGAGTCTGAAGAAGGAACACCAGAGTCTACAAAAGTGAGAGTAAAGACAAGATCAATAAATGAATGATTTAACGAATTTAAAAAGAATAATGAGCCACTCTTGTTCCAGAGCAACATGTTGAACAGGTAGTATATCCAGGCAACAGAAGAGTGATGAAACCCAATTCTCTCAATTCTCTCACATGAAATTGTCTATTTGACGTACGTACTGTCATGGGCGGCTTTCCATTCATGCCCCATGACCCCTTGGACGCGCCCCGTGGCGTCCTAGCAAGCCTCCCAACGCCTAGCGCCACGGACGGCCCCCTGGTCTTGGCCGCTCCAAGTGACAAGCGCGCAGGTGCCTCTGTCGCCCCACCAATTTCCCTCGCTAGCGCCCAGCCGCAAGCTGCTGCCAACAGCGCCGCGCGCGCAGACAATGCCGTGCGCGCAGATCGTGATGCCGGAGACAAAGTTGCTGCCAACGGATCTGTTTCTACCTTTGTAGAAAACTAAGTCCTTTTCTTTGTAATCATAGACTAGCTTTATTCCATGTACTTCCATTATGTTTCTCTAGCCTAGTTTAGTCTACTCATGTAACTAGGGTTTATTTTTTTAAAGCATTATTAGGAGGTATCAAGCATTCAAAACTTTCAAGCAAGCAAATACCTGTACTGGTGTCTGTACCTCTCGACACCGCATTTCCTTCATTTTGTAATAGCTTTCATTATTGCAATCCAGCTTTCATCATTTCAAAAATCAATTACTGTTCTCTCAATTGTTGGCATTGATTTTCCCACACGACACTGACAATCTAGTCTAGCG
>ML287206.1:620-15400 GCA_005239495.1 Nicotiana undulata
TCCCATTAGAAATATATCATATTAATACCCATTTGCATTACACGTCATTAAAAGGGGACACAACCTTGGTTCACCTAATCATATTAACTATACTTTAAAGTAAATATCAGTTCTACTACTTCTATTAGTGTACTACACAACCAACCCCAATCTCCCCATTTACTAATGGAATAGAATTACGATTTGAGTTAAGAATCACACTATCAAAGTAACATTTTCACACCTATTCCCTGTGGGATTCGACCCCAACCTCGTTGGGTTATTATATTTGACTCCGACCGCTTTACACTATTTTAAAGTGTAATTTGAGCGTATCAAATTTTGGCGCCGTTGCCGGGGAATACGGTTTTGAAATTACTAGTAGTGTGTACTTTACTTTATATCTTTTTGTATTCCATCACAAATTGCTTGTTTTGTATTGGTGTCCCAGATCACAATGGCCGACAATTATGATGAAGAGGAAAATCCTTTCGCCTATATTGAGGAATACATCGACGATTCCAATGCCATACTTCCACCGGTAGTTGGTGCTTCGACATTTAAAGTGGACCATGGAATGATACTGATGCTGAAGGCAGAAGGATTATTTCACAATTCAACTGATGATGATCCCACGCAACACCTAAGGAATTTCTTGGGTGTGTGCTCCATGCACAAACAAACCAATATATCGGATGACGCCTTGAGGTTGCGGGTGTTCAAGTACTCATTAGCGGGAGAGGCAAGGAAATGGCTTCACAACTTATCTCCTCAGACCATCACTACATGGCCGGAGCTGGTCCAAGCCTTTTTGTCAAAGTGGTTCCCGGATAGCAAGAAATCTGAGCTTAGAGACAAAATATTCTTCTTCAAGCAAATGCCGGGGGAACACTTACATGAAGCATGGGACCGATTCAAGTTGTACCTTGTGAGATCACCGAACCATGGGTTCCCGGACAACATTTTGATGGAAATTTTTTACATGGGATTGGACCCACTCTCCCAGTCAATTGCCAAGAATGCCGCGGATGGGTCTTTCATGGATAAGTCATTTGCTAGAATTACGCAAATTCTAGACAAGATGGCTAAGCACAATCAAGCTTGGCATTCGGAAGATACAACTGGGGGAATTTCTTATGGCACTCCTTCTCTGGAAAACATGATCAAAGAGAATCAAGAGAGAGACCAAGTAATTGCCGGTCTCGCCACTAATGTTGATGTATTGACAAAGATGCTCAAGGAAAATCAAACCAAGAAAGTGCATATTGTGGAAGACATGCAATCGATGGGAAATCAAGAATGGGAAGAAGCAAACTATGTTCAAAACTCCCAAGGTAGTTATCGCCAACAAAACAATTGGAGGCCAAACCCGCAAGGGCAAGGCCAACAAAATTGGTGCAATGAACAAGGTGGTCAAGGATCGTGGAACAACAAGAACAACCACCCCAACAGAAGCTCCAATCTGTATGTACCACCAAGAGGGAAATATTCCAACTCTTCACAATCATCAAGTGAATCTAAAATGGAAGGGATGCTAGAGCGGATATTGCAAAACAAAGAGAAAAGGGATACAACAATGAGGAATATGTCTGAGGTGGTGGGGTCACACACCGCTTCGATTCAAAAACTTGAATTGAAAATGAGAGATCTATCAAGGGAGCAAACTCCCAAGCAAAAAGGCACACTTCCAAGTGACACGGTNCGGACGTTCGTTGGAAACGTATGTTAAGGCTAAGCTACGTCCTTCCTTTTAGCACGAATTCTGGGAAATTCCTAAGAGGCCAAATGTGGTATTTTACTATTCTATTGCTAGAAAGACCTTCTGAGAAAGGCATTGGTATTGTAGCTGAAGTATTTTCATGATGCTATTAGGTTGATATTCAACTCGTTTGGTTAAATAGGGTATTCGACATCTATATATGTCATTTTGTCGGTTTTCTTAACTATATGTCCATATATATGAACTCTTATTCGTATTTGGGTTGTGTGACTTAAAAATAAAGGCATTTAGTATTTGCGATCAGTCATTCTTCCTTGTTAAAGTGTATTTTAAAATCTCTAAAGTGATACGTCGATTTCCAAAAATCTCAAATATAATTTTTATGTTTAAACAACTAAAACACTTAATTTTTTAAATACTTTCTTTTACTAATTATCAAGAAATCAGGTATAAGAACTAAGTGAAGCACCTTAAGATTTTTATGAACATCTTCAGAGTTAAGTTATCTTTCTAAAAGTCGAGTTCAGTTGTCGAGCTTATTCAAAAAACATATGAGGTTCCACGAGACATTTGTATGCGATACGAAGGTGATTATGAGATTATGAGAATAAGAGTATCAATGAGCCAAGATTGGATAAGTTCTTGTTATGGCCTATTATGTGCATTCAAAGTTCATATCATACATGGCATATCATGCATGTACTTCGAGCTATAATCGGAGGTAAGGGGCCTATTTGCCCGAAAGACTATATATATATTTACAGATGGCCAAAGGTTGGCAATATGATACCGGTTAGCTACCGGGAGAGACCGCCATTGCTACATTTGGTTGGGTATGTCATGCATTTGCATCAATATATATGTATTCACGACATACGATTACACNTTCAGGTCCAGGTAGGGACTCTGATCGACCCTTCCGCTAGGATTTCGAGGTTCAGCTGTGAGTTGGTAAGCTCCACCTCTTCCTGGAGCTTTCATAGGATGGTTACTTTTGTTGTACAGTTTGGGTATAGTCGGGGCCTTGTCCCGACAGTGCTTATGACATTCTTAGAGGCTATTGTGGACACAGTATTCTGGGTTTCTTTTTGCAGCTTTCAGTCTCCAGCCTATAGGCTTGGCATGAATTTATATGTGTGTAGGCATGTATGTCTTTAGTCGCGGCCTCGTCGGCCAGCTATTACTTTATTATTTTGTCTTGTCTACCTTTGTTTATATGGCTTATTGTTATTCAGGTCATGACCTTAACGGTCCAGGCTTAGTATTTCAGATGTAGTGCTGCCCGATCTGTTGGGCCCCCAGTTTAGTTAGCTAGTATGTTTAGTGGCTAACTCGATCGAATACAGTATCGAGTGCCAGTCGTGCCTCCCCTAGTTTTGGGGCGTGACAATATTATAGGATCGGTCCGTACGCCACGACGAAGACTACAGGGTGGGATCGGGCCATACGCCACGGCGAAGATTGAGACTACATGGTGGGATCGGGCCGTACGCCACAGCGAAGATTTACAGGATGGGATCGGGCCGTACGCCACGACGGAGCGATGTGAGTGAGTACCATATGGGAGCGGGCCGTACGCCATGGAGGATACCAAAATTGTTTGATTTGAGATTGTTATTTGATGCCGGATATTGATGTACTTGATTATTTGTTTTACTTGCCTACATTTTTCCTTACATCCTACCTACTTTATTACTGTTGGACTTTAGTGAGTATCGAGTCGACCTCTCGTCACTACTTCTTCGAGATTAGACGGGATACTCACTGGGTACATATTTATGTATGTACTCATGCTGCACTTTCCTTTGTTTCTGCACTTGATTGTGCAGGTCCAGAGGCTGGTCCGTCTAATTATCAGTCTAGTGCTAGATATTGACCGAGTGGCTATACTTCACGGTGAGCTGTCCTTCTTGGCGACTTCCTGGCAGCATTCTGGAGTTTCCTTGTCATATTTACTCTGTCTTTTGTTTAGACTGAGGCTCTGTATATATATATTTCAGTTATTATATATTCAGTAGCTGCCCGTGGCACTCGTGACACTAGTTCCTGGCACACACACGCAATTATTATTTTGGGTTTTGGGTGTGCATATGTTATGCGACGTGCCTATCGGTTGATTTATGCACCTGTGGTTCTATCTCGTATCATTTATCATTATTGTGTTTTATCCATTTAAAATTGGTAGTTATTAAATTGTTAACCAAAAAGGGGAAGGGTAACACCTAGTATATTTCATATTGGATTGCCTAACCCCGTTGTTGGGTGCCATCGTGACCTAAATTAGGATTCGGGTCGTGACAAAATCTTTAAAAAATATTAACATTCCATAGAAATTAAACACGTTCCACAGAAAAGAGGGTAAATAAATTTAAGAATTAACCCAAATAGGAGGCACGCCAGATTTGAAGCAAAATAGGAGGACACATAAGAATAAGTAGATCTAGATCAAATAGAACTAAAGCATCTCTATGGGACACTGGAACAATACTTGTGATCACGACATCAGATGATTTGGCTTCAGGCCTAGCTGGAAAAACATAAAATCGTGGTTGGCCCCCAACAGTTTGAACTACATCTCTGGGACGGCCTCTAACTGGCTGACCTCCACCTCTAATGACCTAACCTCCACCTCTAGCTGCCAGAGCCCTACCTCTCGCTAGTTGAGCGGGTGGTGAAGCAACCGGTACCGGGACCATGGCTCGAGAACCAGGCTGCTACCCGATGCCCGAGGGAAAAATCTAGCAATGTACATCAGATAAGAACAAGTATAACAGGACCTCAACTGCTATGAATTATGACCCTGTCGACCTCAGTTACCACCCTGAAAACTCTTGATCGAAGGTGCACTAATAGGAGTTTGTGGTCCACTGTAAGCTAGCTGGTCGGAATGTGACACATAAGAGCCGCAACCACCTGAAGCACCGTGGGACGCCTGGAACTCTGAATGGAACGTCCTGGGAGGATGACCCCTACCAAAATTAGCCTAGCCTCCAGAAGAGGCACCGCTGAACCCACCGAACTGACGAGGCCTCTTATCAGACCCTTGCCCTCTCTCCTGTGCAAAAACCATCTCAATCCTCCTAGCAACATTAGCAGCCGCCTGAAAGAGAATATCACTTCCGGTCTCCTTGGCCATCTGAAGCCTAATAGGATGAGTGAGTCCATCAAACATCATCACTCGCTCTCCCTTAGTAGAAAGTAAAAGGAGAGCATGACGGGCTATATCCACAAAATGGGTCTCGTACTGAGTAACAATCATACAGCCCTGTAGGAGACACTCAAACTGCCTACGGTAATCCTCTGTCAATGTGATAGGGAGGAACTTCCCTAGAAATAGCTGTGAGAACTGGTCCCAAGCCTATGGTACGCCGCTGGGACCAATAAACCTCCTCACTCTCTCTCCTTAAGTAGGATGTAAAAGGAAAGCATGGAGGGCTAGATCCACAAAACGGGTCTCGTACTGAGTAACAATCATACTTCCATGTTGGAGATGCTCAAACTGCCTGCCGTAATCTTCTGTCAATGTGATGGGGAGGAACTTCCGTAGAAATAACTGTGAGAACTGGTCCCAAGTAAGTGCAGGCAACCCAGCTGGTCAGGTAAACATATAATCTCTCCACCACTTCTTGGCGGAATCCGTCATCTGAAATACAATAAAATCGACCCCGTTGCTTTCAACTATTACCATATTCCGCAGCACCTCATGGTAGCGATCAAGATAATTATGTGGGTCCTCAAAAGCTGTAAAACTGAAGTGAACTGGAAAGTGCTTAGTAAACTTGTCCAACCTCAATAAACCTCAGAAGACATGGCGAGCCCATCACTGGCGTGTGCCACAATAATTGGCTAAACTACTCGAATTGGCGGGACTGCTGGAGCCTGATTCTAGGGAGCCATCTGCTCCAGAGAGGGAGTAGTGGGAGTCTATGCTCTTCCCCTAGTCGGTGAGACGGCTGGTGCCACTGAAAATGTACCATTCTGGGACACACCCTCTATAAGGCTCACCAAACGGACTAGAGCGCCCTGAAGCACTAGAGTATCTATGAATCCTACTGGGACCTGAACGGGTCCAACAGGTACAGTTTGAGCTGGAACTTCTGCTTCCAAATCCACCAGAGGTTCTACAAACAGGTGTTGTTGCTCGATCTTTACACTGAGTTCTACCTTTGCCTCTACCTCGGCCTCCGGCACGACCTCTGCCTCGGCATCTACCCCTAGTCATAGTTTCCACAGGAGGCTCTGGTCCCTGTCTGTCGGTGGATGTATTACGTGTTCTAGCCATCTGCGGGAGAATAAGAATAGAATGGTTCGATCATCGATGATGGAATAAAATCGCGTGACAGAATAAGAAAGAAGTTATATTATTCCTAAACTTCATAGCCTAGGGAAGATAAGTACAGACATATTCGTACCGATCTTTTAGACTCTACTAAGCTTGCTCGTGACTTGTGAGACCTAAGTAACCTAGTGCTCTGATACCAACTGTCACGACCCGAAATTCCCACATCCGGGACCGTGATGGCGCCTAACATTTCACTTTCTATGCAAGACAATGTTAGAATAATCTTAACCATTTTTTTAAATCAAATTAAACAGAAGTCAATTACTGAAATAAAGTGCGGAAGACCATAACAACCGAATCATCAAAATACATCCTTGAATCTGGTTGTCACAAGTGCACGAGCTACTAGAATAATACAAATAAAGGGTCTAAATGAAATTCAAGTTGTTTGAAAGATAATACACAACTAAGATAAGGTAGAAGGAGAATATAGAACTGCGGACGTTGTGCAGTTATACCTTAAGTCTCCTTTGGGTAGCTGAGTCCGAGCAAGTCTATGGTACACCGTTAGGCCCAGCTCCAAAATCTGCACAAGAGGTGCATAGTGTAGTATGAGTACAACGACCCCATGTACTCCGTAAGTGTCGAGCCTAACATCGATGAAGTTGTGACGAGGCTATGGCAAGACACGTACGTAAACAACTTGTACAAGTAAATACAAGTACGAAGCAACAATAACATAATCAATAACAATTTATAAATTTGGGAGGGAACATGCGAAGGGGAATGATATAATAATTTCAGCAGGAGAAGTGTCATGTAGATGCCAATTAATTCATCAACAATAAAATGAGTAGCTGATAATATAGAAATGGCACGGCATCACCCTTCGTCCTTTTACTCTCATTCGTCCCTTGAATTTATAAATAAATAATAAGATTGGCATGACATCACCCTTCGTGCTTTATCTTTTTTTCCATGAATTGATAAATAAATAAATAATAAGATTGGCACGACATCACCCGTCGTGTTTTAGCTCTTTTTCTTGCCATGAATTGATAAATAAATAATAATATTGGTACGACATCACCCTTCGTGCTTTTACACTTGTCCACAATATTCAACAATAATTAAATCAATAATAATTTCACGAATAATGATCAAACAATCAATAATAAACTTAAGAAGTAATATCTTAAATAAATAGGCAATTAATCACAATGAACAAATTCCTCCCGCATACTTTGACTAAACCACAACGCATAAGTACTCGTCACCTCACATATACGTTGTACCCGCACATTAAATCACGTACCAAATAGACAAACAAGTCTTACTTCCTTAAGTCAAGGTTAACCACGACACTTACCTCGATTTGCAATCAACTCAAGATTCCAATACACCTTTGCCTTGGGAGTTAGTGTATGAACGCCTCGAATCTAGTCAGAAACAATTTAATATACTCAACACGAATTATATAAATCAATTCTATATGAAAATACTAAATTTTCCAATTAAAATTCGAAATTCAATTTAAAAATGGACAGTGGGGATGTCACGACCCAAATTCCTATTCAGGACGTGATGGCGGCCAACACCGGAGTCAGGCAAGCCAACACTAGTTTGCTAACGAAATTACTTAAATTAAGGAGATGTTCAAATACTTGTCCAGTTTTAATTTAAGCAGTCCTTAAATGAAAGTGAGGGAGTGTGGCAAAGTGATCTAATGTAACTCAAAAAAAATCATTTGCCAGCATAAAACAGAGTAGCATGATATTAGTGAATCAATTGCATGTGCCAAGACCTAGTGTCACAAGTCCACAGGCGACTAGTGGAATATACAAAATAAACAAAATAGATGTACAACTTTCTGGAAAGGTAGACTGAATATCCAGCAATAATGGAAACTCCACAGTGCTGCTGAGGAACGCCAGGAAGAGCATCTCACCGTGTAGTCTAATCCAGATGGATCTCTCAGTGGCGGACACCGGAATAGTGACCAGGTGCAACAGCCTCAGAACCTGTAAAATTAAGTACAGAAGTGTAGCATGAGTACATATAAACGAATATGTACCCAGTGAGTATCCCCTCTAAACTCGAAGAAGTAGTGATGAGAGGTAGACGTGATACTTACTAGGGTCAATAACCAATAACATGGATAAGTAAGGCTAGACATAAAGTAGTCATGAAATCGCAAGGCATGAAGTATCAATTACATAAAACTGCAATTTATTCTCATGAGTCAAACAATAATTGCCACAAAAGTCTCAAGTTCCCCTTACACGTGGGAATTTTTTTTAAATAATAACAAGACTCTCAGTCAAATACATAGCACATAATATGCCGAAGCGACGCGAATATAAATGTGCACTGTCGAGGGTCGAGCGGCACGAACCATGGATGCATCCATTACCCCGCTCGCGAATCGATCATGCGACGCGGTTGACATACATATAGGGCTACCCCGCTCGCGAATCATACATACGACACGGGTGCTCGTTGACATACACAAAATTCGTCAGGAAATTCAAGAGTTTATCATGGATTATTCTTGAATTCAGAGATTTAAGCACTTCTCGGTAGAATCTACTTCTCGGTCAAGAACGCGCTCGAAACTCCAAATCTTACACCCGAGGACTCGAAACTAGTCAAATGATATATAAATATGTCAATGCATGCTCAAAGTATGGAAATTCTCCTACTTATTTAGTAAATTCACTATTCTTGAAGAAATCTCAAAATACACCCCCAGGCCCACATGCTCGGATTCCGGAAATTTTCGAAGATAACACTCACCCATAGCCTAAGGATCAATCATCAACCCTAGGTTTTCACTCTAACCTCTTTGATTTCCACTAATTAGATGTTAATCTACCTAAGTTTGATGTAATAAACCAACATTTAAATGGAAATTACTTACCTCTTAGTAGCTAGGCCGAGTACCCTCTTGAAAGCTCTCAAAATCGCCAATAGAGGAGAAGAAATGGTGAAAAATGGTTATGTCCCGTATTAAATGAGCTCACTGCCTTCGGTGATCTCGCACCTGCGGTCTCGCACCAATGACCAAATGGTCGCACCTGCGGAAATGGCCAAGGAGACTTGTGGCCACACCTGCGGAAGAAATCCCGCACCGACGGGTCTGCACCTGCGGGAGAAGGCCCGCACTTGCGGTTTTGGGCCAACTCCCAATGGGTCGCACCTGCGATGGCTTGACCGTAGGGGCGGTATCGCACCTGCGATCTGGGAAACCGCACCTGCGCTCACACCAGATCTATTCCACCAGCAGCTGAAGTTGCTGGTTTTTAGCCTCGTGGGGGTTTCCGGGAGGCACCTAGGCCCACCCGAGCCCCCGCGCAATTATACCAACAAGTCCTAAATCATATTGCGGACTCACTCGAGCCTTCAAAACACCCAAAACAACGCCAGATCTCAAAATCACCCCTCAATACCCCTAGAATCAAACTTAAAAATTTCTAAGTTCTTGATTTCTATAACAACGCGGCGGACCAACCTATACTACTCGAAATGACACCAAATTTTGCAGGCAAGTCATGAATGACATAACGGAACTATTCCAGAGCTCGAAAATCCGTTCGGACCTCGATAACAGAAAATCACGTTCCAAAATAAATTTCAAACTTAAGGAAACTCTATTCCGCTATTTGGCGTCGAAACGCTCTCGGGTCATCCGAAATCATCATATGAAGCTACTGGAATCGTCGAAACTCGATTCCGAGGTCGTTTACTCAAAATGTTGACCGAAGTCAAACTTGGCTTTAAAAGCCAACCTTAAGGAACCGAGTGTTCCTATACTATTCTAAACACTTCCAAATCCCGGACCACCCGTCCCCGCAAGTCACAAATCACGATAAGCCACTACGGGAAGTCTTATTTAGGGGAACAAGGTCCGAATACGCAAAACGACCGGTCGGGTCGTTACAGGGGACCACGTCTCGAAACCCTACAAAAGTTACAAAATATGAACATCCATTCAAGCATGAGTCCAACCATACAAATTTTACCAAATTCCGACATCAACTCGACCTTCAAATCGCCAAATCTGATTTTAAAATCCCTAGGCCCAAATCCTCGAATTTCACCTCAAAAATATGTAATCTAGGCGGAATAATCGATGGTAATTCGATATTATTGACTAACAATGATCACATGCGACTTATCTCAAGAATCCCTTCGAAATCCTTCTAAAACATTGCCAATACGAGCTCAAAACACGTAACCTGGGCTCGCACCTGCGCATCCGCTTTTGCGGGAAAACATGCGCTACTGCGAAAGTCACTTACCCAGCGAGCCTCCGCTTCTATGATCCTCTTCTCACATTTGCGCAATCGCTGGTGCGGAATTCACCATCGCACAAGCTAGGGACCTCCAAAGTAAATTCCGGGCATACACCCCCAAATCACGATATGGACCTACCGGAACTATCAAAATACCGATCCGGGTCCGTTTGCTAAAATATTGACCGAAGTCAACTTAAGTGAGTTTTAAATCAATATTTCTCATTTTTATCAATTTTTCGCATAAAACGTTTTCCGAAATTTACGGACTGAGCACGCAAGTCGAGAAAAATTGAGTGGTGCTACTTGAGGTTTTTAAAACACAAAAGTAATTATTAAATTTAAAGATGACATATCAGGTCATTACATTTACCCCTACCATCAACAAATTTTTCAAAATTATTCCTTAGTCTGTTAGGTGACCCAGAATCTTCCAAATTATTTTATTAAGTCACTTATTCTTCTTCTTGATCCACTATATTTGAGATAAGTGGCATTTACCTACTTTCTTAATATAAAAAATTAAGAGAAAAAAATATTAAAATAATACAATGGTTGGTAAACAAAATATAATAAACTGAAGAATCTAAATTAGGTAGCTTGTCTAAATTTTAAAAGTATACAACACCCCAACTTTAATAAATTCGTTGCACCATAGGTATAGAGATTTTGCAAGTATTAATGATAAAAATTAAAGTTTCTCGAAAACTTTACATTGTCGAATTAACGTTGCTTTAATCATATGCCTACGCATTGTGTACTATTAAATTAGTTGATCGAACTTTACACTAACTGTACAATAATAAAATATATTCGAATGTACATATACTTACATGATGTCATGACCCAAAATCCTAATTCAGGTCGTGATGGCGCCCAACAACGTGGTAAGGCAAGCCAACACTTGATCTATTAGTGAAGTTTCCTTATTTGATAAAACATTCCAACACTTGCCAAATTTTTAAGTTTAACATTATATAAAAACGGATAAAAGTTTGACTGACTTGAACGGAATTAACCATAAGGGATCATAACCCAATATTTACAACCCAAAAATAAAGTATCAATGACATGTGTGCCAGGAACCAGTGTCACAAGTCTATAGGCATACTAATAGAGTATAGCAAAAGATAAATAAACTGTCCTACTGACTAAAGAAGTAGACAAGAATAAACAAAAGAAGACTCCGTAGCGCTGCTGAAGATCGTCAAGGGAAGCAGCTCACCGTGAAGTGAAGTCCAGATATAACTCCGGATCAAGCTCCGGTCTGATAACCAGATGCACCCGCCTCAAAACCTGTACAATTAAGTACAGAAGCGTAGCGTGAGTACATAAACAAATATTTACCCAGTGAGTATCCCGCATAACCTCGAAGAAGTAGTGACGAGAGGTCGACGTGATACTTACTAGGGTCAAGATAATATAGTTAAATGAAGACTAGGCAGGAATAGCAGTCGTAAATAATCACAAAGACAGGAAGCATCAAGTATCAATTTATAACTACTTTTGCATGTCAATTTCACTAGCATATAATTTACTAAATTTCCCTTTTTCATATGAATCAACCGATACAAATATTACGAATCTACCAGTCAATTAATAACACATAGTATGCTGAAATAGGACGGCCGGTACGTCGTGAAAATAAATGTGTACTGCCGAAGGGTCGAACGACTAAAACCATAGATGCATCTGGTGCACCAGCAGCTATTTTTGCTGGTTTTTTAGCCTCGTCCGATGCCTGAGCGGAATATGGGCCCACCCGAGCCCCTGTCCAAATATACCAACAAGTCCCAAATCATAATATGGACTTGCTCGAGCCTTTGGAACACCCAAAACAACGCTAAAACGCAAAATCACACCTCAAAACCCCTAGAATCAAACTTAAGAACTTTAAGTTCTTGAATTCGTTAACAATGCGCCGAACCTATCTATACTACTCGGAATGACACCAAAATTTTCAAGCAAGTCATAAATGACATTGCGGAACTGTTCCCGGTCTCGAAATTCCATTCGGACCTCAAGAACACAAAAACACGTTCCAAACCTCAATTTTGAACTTAAGAAAACTCTTATTTCACTATTAGGTGCCGAAACACTCCCGGGTCATCCAAAACCCGTTCCGAACATACACCTAAGTCCAAAATAATCATACAAAGCTACCGGAACTGTCAAAACTTGAATCCGAGGTCGTTTACTCAAAATGTTGACCGAAGTCAAACTTGGCCATTTAGGCCAACCTTAAGGAACCAAGTGTTCCTATACCATCCCAAACTCTTTCAAATCCTGAACCACCTGTCTTCGCAAGTCATAAATCATTAAAAGCAATCACAAAAAGTCTCATTTAGGGGAACGGGGTTCTAAAATGTAAAACGGCCGATTGGGTCGTTACACATGATGAGCAGTTGCATATAATACAAAATATTTACACCTACAGAATTCTACTGTATGTATATGGTTAAAAAATAAATAAATTTTTTAACCCATTCCAAACACATTATCACAAGAAGAGAAGTGGGTGCATTTGTAATTAAAAATATCCACGAATAATTTGTATAGTTTTGTGATGACCCAAGAGGTTATTTTTTGAAGTTAGACTCCGTTCTAGGTTTAATAGCCCTAAAAGGTTTAATTTTAAATACCTCGATTTGAGTGCGTAGTCCGGGAGTGAAACCGAAAAGCTTATATTTGAAAATATAAGAAATAATAAGTTTTAAAATTAAAAATTTTGTTTTAGTTGACTTGAGTCAATATTTTGAGTAAATAGACTCGGATCTGTGTTTCGATGATCCCGGGAGGTCTGTAGTAAAATATGGGACTTGGGCGTATGCCCAGAATTGAATTTCGAGGTCCCAAGCCTTAGAAATCAATTTTTAAAAGAATTATTTTTGCTGAATTATTAATGAAATAAAGAAATTAATTAACTTTGAAACCGTTGGTATCGGGCCCGTATTTTAGTTTCGGAGCTCGATACAGGTTTGTTATGACATTTAACCCTTGTCTTCGAAATTTGGCGAGAATCGGAATTTATTTGATGTAATTCGGATGTCCGGTTGATAAATAGTGAGATTTAAGTGTTCTTGAGAAAAATAACGAGTTTTGAGGTTTAATGCATAGTTTTACATGTTATTCTCATGATTTGATCGCACGAGCAAGTCTGTATGATGCTTTTAGACTTGCGTGCATGTTTGGTTTAGAGCCCCGAGGGCTCGAGTGAGTTTCAACTAGGTTTGAGTTGTGTTGCGCTCGTTTTTCTTATGCTTCGACGTCGTTTCTTCAAGCATAAATGATATCATATTGAACAAATGAGCTCCGATTTTTGTTTTGAATGAATTATTAGATCCGTATCGTAATTACGGACCCGTAACAAAAAGAATCATCGAATTTGAACATCGTATGAGGAGTTTATGGGCATTTTACTAAGTTTGCAAGATTTTTCAGGTTAATTACGAAATTGCACTGACACCGTATTAAAAATCTGCACTATTTGCAAATATTAAAACCTATATATCTCCCTCACTATAAGGTAAAATTGAGTGATTCAAAAGCCTAACTTGATTAGAATTTTACAAGGAATCCATTACAGACATAAAAATCCAGTTTCAAGATCGTTTGGCATGAGAAACGAGGCAGAATAGCTGGTATAAAAATATATATAAAACGGACAGACTTCTTCTTCTTCAAATTTTCGAACCCCACAGCTCTAGGAACTAATTTCTTCACCAAATATCATACCCAAGTCATAGGTAATCAATTCTAAACTTTACTCTTTCAATTACTCATTGTTGTGCATCACTTTTAAATTAAGAATTAAGAATTTTCATGGTAAACATTGAAGGTATGGGTATAATTAGGGAATTTTATAAAAATCGAATCTTTACCTTGAATTGAGGTTGGATTTCGAAACTAATTGTATATTTGGGTTCGTGGGTGAATGGGTAAACGTAATTTGGTCCGAACCTCGAGTTTAGACCAAGCGGGCCCGGGGTCGGGTTTTCACTTTTTTTGATAAAACTTAGGAATTTTTTTAATTTTCAATAAAGTTAGTTCCTTTAGCGTAAATTATGATATTGAGTTAATTATGATTAGATTTGAGCAAGTTAGAGCAGGATTCTAAAGGAAAAGTTGTAATTGAGCAGTGAGTGGCCTGCGAAATTGAGGTAAGTGTTTGGTCTAACTTTGACTTGAGGGAATAGGAATCCCCACTTGTTTTCTATGTGAAATGCATGGGCGTGGTGTATAGGTGATGTGACGAGTATCTATGCACCACCCAATTTGCCTGATAAACATGACCCCTTTCCCGTTCCCAATTTAATTGATGCTTGCCTTCATTGTTCTTTGTTCATTATTGTTTCTATGACTAGTTGTCTTTGTTATTTTATTGTTAAATATTACTGTGGTTATTTTGGAAAGAGTATTGGTTGTTTATTTGGTTCCCTTGTGGTACAAAACGGTTGAGTAGTTTGGCATTATTTGTACGATATATATATATATATATATATCG
>ML287206.1:15490-41254 GCA_005239495.1 Nicotiana undulata
ATATATATATATATATATATATATATATGTGTTCCTGTTGGTCCTCATTTTTGATAATATTGAGAAAGTTATGAGACTTACAGTTTAACTGTTTTATGATTGTTGAGGTATACGTGGTTGTTTGGTTTCAATTGATTGTTGCAAATTGTTGTGGCAAGTGTATTAAAAGTATTGGTTGTTCTCTTGATTTTATCATGGTACATAAAGATTGAGCTGGGTTGACAACGTTACGGTGTTTAGATATATTCTGGTGGGTTTTATTGTGAAATGATATTGGTTGAAGCTTACGAGCTATACTGTTTTCTGTTTGAAATTGTGGAAATAAAAGTATTGTGAAAGGCTTGGCCTGAATTATGAAATTTATGAATAAATTGATATGATATGTCTGGTGGGAGCGGGTTGCATGCCGCAACAAGGAGTAATAAGAGTGGACAAGTGGGATCGGGTTGCACGCCGCAACAGGAGTAAGACGGGTGATATATTTATGGAGGAGCAATAAGGGTGGACAGGTGGGAGCGGGTTGCACGCCGCAACAAGGAGCGATAAGGGAGGACATTTATATTTTTTTACTGATTTTCAAATAAAAACAAAGATTTGAAAACTTACTATTTTATATTACTATTTCTCATATTTTGGCACTGCTTTTATTTAAATATACCAACAAGTCCATATTATGATTTGGGACTTGTTGGTATATTTGGACGGGGGCTCGGGTGAGCCCTGATGTCGCTCAGGCATCGAACGAGGCTAAAAACCAGCAAAAATAGTTGTTGGTGCACCAGATATGGTGCGACCGCACCTGCGGTGTCCCAATCGCAAATGCGAGACCGCTTCTGCGGTCCTTGCCTCGCAGGTGCGGTCCCAGGTGAGTCTGCCACTTCTCGCAAGTGCGGATCACAATCCGTATGAGCGGAGCCGCAGGTGCGGGCTCCTTTCCGCAGGTGCGAGCCCAGACCCCCCTTACCCAATTTCGCAGGTGCGAGATCATCCTCGCAGATGCAGTCCTCGAGCCGCAGGTACGAAAGACCTGTAGGCAGTGAGGTTCTTTAAAACACGGGAATGAACCATTTTCTTTCCTCCATTGGCGACCTTGAGAGCTTGGAAAAGAGCCAAACGACCTAGCTACTGAAAGGTAAGTGATCTCTACCCTAATGTTAGTTTAATAC
This sequence comes from Nicotiana undulata, assembly GCA_005239495.1. NCBI lineage: Eukaryota > Viridiplantae > Streptophyta > Magnoliopsida > Solanales > Solanaceae > Nicotiana > Nicotiana undulata. Next base: position 16,657 of record ML287206.1, read on the forward strand.
ATGAATTCCTAGGTAAATTAACATCCTAATTAGTGTAAATCAAGGGTTAGAGTAAAAACCTAAGGTTTTATGAAATTTAGGGAATTACCCACTAACTAGCTATGAAATCATACAAAAATATTATATTAATGATCCTTAGGTTATGGGTAAGTTTTTACTTCGAAAATTTCCGGAATCCGAGCATGTGGGCCCGATGGTGTATTTTGGAATTTTTCAAAGTAAGTTGAAATAACTAAGTAAATAGGGAAATTTCATACTTTTGAGTATAAATTAATTTATTTATGCAACATATGACTAGTTTCGAGTCCTTGGAAGACGAGTTTGGAGTTTCGGGCGCATTCTTGACCCGGAAAGTAGGCTCGACACGAGGTGAGTCTCCTTTCTAACCTTGTAATAGGAAATTGTTCCCATAGGTGATTATAAATAATTGCATGTCCTTATTTGCGGGAGCTACGCACGCACGAAGTGATGAGAGTCCGTGCGTAGCTACTATTGTGTTATGTCGGGTAGTTTTAGGATTCACAAGCATGCTTTTATGTGCCGTATATGTGACCCTAAATGTAATTTAAGTTTCCTAAGATCCGGGAATTTGGTATGAAAATATTTAGGGAGTTACATCCAAATTTACATTGCTTAATTCTTGCCTTCAAGTATAATCTCTATTAAATTCCTGAACACTTGATAATTATGTGTATGTATACGGGCACCCGCGTCGCATGTATGATTCGTGAGCGCGGTAAACCTATCATTATGTCAATCGCGTCGCATGTTCGATTCGCGAGCAGGTTAGTAGATGCATCTATGGTTCGAGTCGTTCGAACCTCGGCAATGCACATTTACTTTTCACGTCGTATCGGCCGTACGTTCACGACCTGCCATGTGTTTGATGATTGATGGGAAGCCCTGTAATTGTATTTGCTAAATTTGTGAAAAAGGGAAGGTTAAGTAGCTTGTATTCTATGGACGTTGATACGTAAAGGTACTAGAGAATGTTATTTGATGCTCCTTCCTTTATTATTGTTCATTACTGCTATTTCTGTTTAGTCTGTATTTATTGTATATTGTTTGGCCCTAGTCAGTATCACGTCGACCTCTCGTCACTACTTCTTCGAGATTAGGCGGGATACTCACTGGGTACATATTAGTTTATGTACTCATGCTACGCTTATGTACTTAAATGTACAGGTAATGAGGCTGGTGCATCTGGTTATCAGGCCGGAGCTCGACCCTGAGTTATATCTGAACTTGACTTCACGGTGAGCTGCTTCCCTTGACGATTCTCAGCAGCACTATGGAGCCCTCTTTTGTTTATTACTGTCTACTTCTTTCAGACAGTAGGACTGTTTATTTCATCTTTTCCATACTCTACTAGTAGGCCTGTCAACTTGTGACACTAGTTCCTGGCACATACATAGTAGACATCATATCTTTTGGGGTTGTATATGTATTAGTTTATGATCCTTTATGGCTACATTTATTTAAGTTAGTAAATTTTTCCGTTTCTACTTAATGTCTTAAACTTGAATTGGGTAAGTGTTGCAAATTAAGTGAAATTCTCTAATTAGTTAATGGTTGGCTTGCACGGCTACGGTGTTGGGTGCCATCACGATCTGAATTAAGATTTGGGTCGTGACAACATGGTATCAGAGCTCTAGGTTAACGTAGGTCTCACGAGTCACGGGCAAACCCATTAGAGTCTTGCGGATCGGTATGAAGACGTCTGTACTTATCTTCAGGAGGCTATAGGGTGTTAGGAAACCTCTCTTTATTCATATTCTATCGTGCATGCGATGGTATACTAATCTCACTCTTCTATTCTCTCACAGATGGTGAGGACGTGCGCAACCGACGTTCCAAACCCGGGAGATGCCCCTACCCCCGTCGTCTGAGACCGTGGCAGAGGCCGGAGGAGGGTACCGGCCCGAGGTAGGGGATGAGGGCGCCCTAGAGCTATTCCAGTTGCACCACCAGCAGGGCCAGCAACAAATCCCATTATGGAGGAGCAGGGGGAGATGCCCCCAGCAGATCCTGCTCCGATGGACTTTATGACGGCGCCAGGCTTCCATGAGGTCATGGGCCGTATGATGCGGTTCATGGATATTATGACTCAGGCTGGTTTATTTCCAGCGGATCCTGCTACATCTTAGGAGGGAGGGTGAGCCCAGACCCCTACTGCCTAGGCCGCAGGACATGCAACAACATCATATCAGACCCTGGGCACTCCTTATCAGCTTGTAGTAGAGATTGCTCGCGGGATCAAGGGTTATCGGTCGAGGATCAGAGAGCAAGTGCAGCAGGATAAGAGAGCCAGATTTTTTGGGGATTTCAGAGGCACTCCAGCTAGGGGCAGAGGTTAGTTTTGCAGGGGCCAGCCCAGCAAGCCCCCATATTCAGCACCCCCACCCCCCTCTCGTGGTGTTCCAGTGAGGCCTTATTTCAGTGCTATGCAGAGGGTTCTCACCGCCCCCCAGCTATCGAGGGTTCTTCTTCAGGGCAGCAGGCCATGTCACCGAGGAGATATTATGAGTGCGGGGATCCAGTCCATATCAGGAGGACTTGTCCCAGGTTTAGGGGCAAAGCACTACAACAAGGTTACCAGCCTATGAGTCTGGCACCAGCGATCCGAACACCCATAGTTGGAGGACAGGATGGCAGGGGTCGTCCTAGAGGTGGAGGCCAGACAACAGGAGTTCATTAAGCTCCTATTCATTTCGGCGGGGGGTCAGCCGTCCGATGCTCCAGCTAGATACTATGCTATTCCGGCCAGATCAGATGCAGTGGCCTAAGACGCCGTGATCACAGTTATTATTTCAGTATGTGGTAGAGAGGCATCAATGTTATTTGATCTGGGATCCACTTATTCATATGTATCAACCTTATTTGCTTGTTTCCTGGATGTTCCTCGTGAGTCCTTGGGCTCTCCTATTTATGTGTCCACTCTTGTGGTGGTAAACCTGATTTATCGGTCCTGTGTGATTACATTCTGTGGATTCGAGACCAGAGCGGACCTCCTGTTGCTTGACATGGTTTATTTTGAGGTTATTCTAAGCATGGATTGGCTATCTCCCTATCATATCGTGCTAGATTGCCATGCCTAAACGGTCACTCTAGCCATGCCCGAGTCGCCTAGATTGGAGTGGAGAGGTTCCTCAGTGAGTGCAGCTAGTCGGGTTATATCCTTCCTGAAGGCTCGACATATGGTCGAGAAGGGTTGTTTGGCTTATCTTGCTTATGTGAGGGACACCACCACCGAGTCTCCGACGATTGATTCAGTGCCAGTGGTTCGAGAGTTTGCTGATGTATTCCCTTCAGACCTTCCAGGCATGCCTCCGAATCATGATATTGATTTAGCCCCAGGAACCCAGCCTATTTCCATTCCCCCGTACCGTATGGCTCCGAAAGAGTTGAAGGAGTTGAAGGAGAAACTTGAGGAGTTGTTGGATAAAGGGTTTATCGGATCGAGTGTATCGCCGTGGGGTGCTCCAGTGATATTTGTGAAGAAGAAGGATGGGTCTATGGGGATGTGCATTTACTACCGCAAGTTGAACAAGGTCACCATTAAGAATAAGTATCCATTTCCGCGTATCGATGATCTATTTGACCAGTTGTAAGGTGCTCGGGTGTTTTCTAATATTGATTTGAGATCGGGGTACCACCAACTGAGGATTCGGGACTCGGATGTTCCGAAGACTGCTTTCCGTACGAGATACGACCATTATGATTCCTGGTGATGTCCTTTGGCTTGACTAATGCCCCGGCAACATTTATGGACTTGATGAATAGGATGACATTCTGATTTACTCACGTAGCCTGGGGGAGAACGAGCAGCATTTGAGAGTTGTGCTTCAGACTTTGCGAGAACATAAGCTATATTCTAAGTTCTCCAAGTGTGAGTTTTGGTTGGATTCCGTGGCATTCTTGGGACATGTGGTATCCGAAGAGGGTATCAAGGTTGATCATAAGAAGATTGAGGCAGTTCAGAGTTGGCCACGTCCTACTTCAGCTAGAGAGATCAGGAGCTTCTTGGGCCTAGCAGGTTATTATCGCCGATTTGTGGAGGGATTTTCGTCCATTGCATCTCCACTGACTAGATTGATACTCAGAAGAATGCCCCGTTCAGATGGTCCGACGAGTGTGAGGCGAGTTTTCAGAAGCTCAATACAGCATTGACCTCAGCACCAGTTCTAGTATTGCCTTCCTGTTCTGGGATGTATATAGGATATTATGACACTTCACGCGTTGGTTTGGGATGTGTGTTTATGTAGGAAGGGAGAGTTATTGCTTATGCTTCGCGCTAGCTGAAGGTTCATGAGAAGAATTACCCGGTGCACGATCTAGAGTTTGCGGTGATTGTTCATGCTCTTAAGATTTGGAGGAACTACTTGTATGGGGTGTCTTGTGAGGTTTATACAGACCATCGCAGCTTGCAGCACTTGTTCAAGTAGAGGGATCTTAATTTGAGGCAGCGCAGGTGGCTTGAATTGCTGAAGGATTATGATATCACCATTCTCTATCATCCGGGCAAGGCAAATGTGGTAGCAGATGCCTTGACCAGGAAGGCAGAGAGTATGGGTAGTTTGTCTTATATTGCAGTAGAGGAGAGGCCCTTAGCTTTGGACATTCAGTCCTTGGCTAATAGCCTGGTGAGGTTGCACCTTTCAGAGCCTCGCCGAGTTCTTGCACATGTGGTTGCTCAGTCTTCGTTATTGGGAGAGATTAAGGCCCGACAGTTCGATGATCTGTGCTTGGCAGAGTTACGGGAGACAGTGGTTCAGGGTGGTGCCAAGGAGGTTACTATTGGCGAGGATGGTGTTCTGAGACTACAAGGTCGTTTGTGTGTTCCCAATGTTGATGGCCTGAGGGAGAGGACTCTAGAGGAGGCCCACAGTTCACGGTATTATGTTCATCCTGGTGCTACGAAGATGTATCGTGACTTGAAGCAGCATTTCTGGTAGAGGCGGATGAAGAAGGACATAGTGGAGTATGTGGCTAGATGCCTTAATTGCTAGCAGGTTAAGTATGAGCACCAAAGGCCAGGAGGCTTATTTCAGCAGATGCCCATTCCTGAGTGGAAATGGGAACGCATCACTATGGAATTCGTAGTTGGGTTGCCTCGGACTTTGCGGAAGGTTGACGCGGTTTGGGTCATTGTGGTCAGGTTGACCAAATCGGCGCATTTCATTCCAGTAGCTACTACTTATACGTCTGAGAGTTTGGCCCAGATCTACATTCGGGAGATAGTCCGGTTGCCCGGTGTGCCTGTGTCAATTATATCAAATCGAGGTCCTCAGTTCACCTCGCACTTCTGGAGAGAATTGCATAGTGAGTTGGGCACCTACATAGATCTCAGCACAGCATTTCACCCTCAGACTGATGGTCAGTCGGAGCGGACAATTTAGATATTTGAGGACATGCTCAGAGCATGTGTGATTGGCTTCGGATGTCAGTGGGACCAGTTCTTGCCTTTGGCCGAGTTTGCTTACAATAATAGTTATCAGTCCAGCATTGAGATGGTGCCCTTTGAGGCCTTGTATGGCCGGCGATGTCGTTCTCCTATCGGGTGGTTTGAGCCTAGCGAGGCTAAGTTATATGGCACCGACCTGGTGAAGGATGCTTTAGAGAAAGTAAAGTTGATTTAGGAGAAGCTTCGCACAACACAGTCCAGACAGAAGAGGTACGCGGATCAGAAGGCGTGTGATGTATCTTTTATGGAGGGGGAGAAGGTTCTGTTGAAGGTCTCGCTGATGAAAAGTATTATGAGGTTTTGGAAGAAGGGCAAGTTGAGCCCGAGGTTTATAGGTCCTTTCGAGGTGTTGAGGCGAGTTGGAGAGGTTGCTTATGAGCTTTCTCTACCTCCCAGTTTATCAGGAGTTCATCCGGTCTTTCATGTTTCCATGCTCCGCATACATCAAGCCGACCTCTCTCACGTAGTATATTTTAGAACCATTCAGCTAGATGAGAGGTAAGGCTACGAGGAGGAGCCAATTGCTATTATTGACAGACAGGATCGCCAGTTGAGATCCAAGAGAATTTCTGTTGTCAAGGTCCAGTGGAGGGGACAATCAGTCAAGGAGGGGACTTGGGAGTCCGAGGAGGACATGCGTAGCAGATATCCACACTTATTCAGCACCTCAAGTATGATTCTAGAACCGTTCAAGGATGAACATTTGTTTAAGAGGTGGAGAATGTAATGACTCGACCGATCGTTTTGCGTTTTAGGACCCCGTTCCCCTAAATGAGACTTCTCGTAGTTTCTGTTACTGATTTATGACTTGTAGGGACGGGTGGTTTGGGATTTGGAAGCGTTTAGAGTGGTATAGGAACACTTGGTTCCTTAAGGTTGGCCTTAAAGGCTAAGTTTGACTTTGGTCAATATTTTTAGTAAACGACCTTAAAATCGAGTTTCAACGGTTCCGGTAGCTTTGTATGATGATTTCAGACTTGGGTGTATGTTCGGAACGAGTTTTGGATGGCCCTGGAGCATTTCGGCGCCCAATAATGAAATAAGAGTTTCTTTAAGTTCAAATTGAGGTTTGGGACGTGATTTTGTGTTATCGAGGTCCGAACGAAATTTCGAGACCAGGAATAGTCCCGTCATGTCATTTATGACTTGCTTGCAAAATTTGGTGTCATTCCGAGTAGTATAGGTAGGTTCAGCGCATTGTTAGCGAATTCAAGAACTTAAAGTTCTTAAGTTTGATTCTAGGGGTTTTGAGGTGTGATTTTGAGTTTTAGCATTATTTTGGGTGTTCCAAAGGCTCGAGCAAGTCCGTATTATGATTTGGGACTTGTTGGTATATTTGGACTGGGATCGGGTGGGCCCTGATGCCGCTCAGACATCCTACGAGGCTAAAAACCAGCAAAAACAGTTGCTGGTGCGACCACACCTGCGGTGTCCCAGTAGCAGATGCGAGACCGCTTATGCGGTCTTTGCCTCGCAGGTGCGGCCCCAGGTGAGGATGCCACTTCTTGCAGGTGCGCATCACAATCCGCAGGAGCAGAGCCGCAGGTGTGGGCTCCTCTCCGCAGGTGCGAGCCCAGACCCCTCTGCCCAATTTCGCAGGTGCGAGGTCATCCTCGCAGATGCAGTCGTCGAGCCGCAGGTGCGAAAGACTTGTAGGCAGTGAGGTTCTTTAAAACACGGGAATGAACCATTTTACACCATTTTCTTTCCTCCATTGGCGACCTTGAGAGCTTGGAAAAGAGCCAAACGACCTAGCTACTGAAAGGTTAGTGATCTCTACCCTAATGTTAGTGTAATACATGAATTCCTAGGTAAATTAACATCCTAATTAGTGTAAATCAAGGGTTAGAGTAAACCTAGGGATTTATGAAATTTAGGGAATTACCCACTAACTAGCTATGAAATCATACAAAAATCTTATATGAATGATCCTTAGGTTATGGGTAAGTGTTTCCTTAGAAACTTTCCGGAATCCGAGCATGTGGGCCCGGGGGTGTATTTTGGGATTTTTCAAAGTAAGTTTAAATAACTAAGTAAATAGGGGAATTTCATACTTTGAGTATAAATTAATTTATTTATGCAACATTTGACTAGTTTCGAGTTCTTGGGAGACGAGTTTGGAGTTTCGGGCGCATTCTTGACCCGGAAAGTAGGCTCGACACGATGTGAGTCTCCTTTCTAACCTTGTAAGAGGGAATTGTCCCCATAGGTGATTAGAAATAATTGCATGTCCTTATTTGCGGGGGCTACGCATGCACGAAGTGATGAGAGTCCGTGCGTAGCTTTTATTGTGTTATGTCGGGTAGTTTTAGGATTCACAAGCATGATTTTATATGTCGTATATGTGACCCTATATGTAATTTAAGTTTCCTAAGATCCGTGAATTTGTTATGAGAATATTTAGGGAATACATCTAAATTTACATTGCTTAATTCTTGCTTTCAAGTATAATCTCTATTAAATTCCCGAACACTTGATAATTATGTGTATGTATACGGGCACCCACGTTGCATGTATGATTCGTGAGCGGGGTAGCCCTATCATTATGTCAACCGCGTCGCATGTTCGATTCGCGATCGGGGTAATAGATGCATCTATGGTTCGAGCTGTTCGACCCTCAGCAGTGCACATTTACTTTTCACGTTGTATCGGCCGTACGTTCACGGCCTGCCATGTGTTTGATGATTGATGGGAAGCCCTGTAATTGTATTTGTTGATTTTATGAAAAAGGGAAGGTTAAGTAGCTTGTATGCTATGGAAGTTGATACGTAAAGATACTAGAGAACGTTATTTGATGCTCCTTCCTTTATTATTGTTCATTACTACTATTTCTGTTTAGTCTGTATTTATTGTATATTGTTTGGCCCTAGTCAGTATCACGTCGACCTCTCGTCACTACTTCTTCGAGGTTAGGCGGGATACTCACTGGGTACATATTTGTTTATGTACTCATGCTATGCTTCTGTACTTAATTGTACAGGTTCTAAGGCTGGTGCATCTGGTTATCAGGCCGGAGCTCGACCCTGAGTTATATCTGGACTTGACTTCACGGTGAGCTGTTTCCCTTGACGATTCTCAGCAGCACTATGGAGCCCTCTTTTGTTTATTCATGTCTACTTCTTTCAGACAGTAGGACTGTTTATTTCATCTTTTGCATACTCTACGAATAGGCCTGTCGACTTGTGACACTAGTTCCTGGCACATACGTAGTAGACATTATATCTTTTGGGGTTGTATATGTATTGGTTTATGATCCTTTATGGCTACATTTGTTTAAGTTAGTAAATTTTTCCGTTTCTACTTAATGTCTTGAACTCGAATTGGGTAAGTGTTGCAAATTAAGTGAAATTCTCTAGTAAGTTAATGGTTGGCTTGCCCGGCTACGGTGTTGGACGCCATCACGACTTGAATTAGGATTTGGGTCGTGATAGGTAGTGCTATAATTACTTATATAATTAGTTTGTGGCTCGGTTTATTAAAGTGTTTATTATTTTATGTTTGGAATTATTCATTGAAAGTCAGTAGCTTAAGTTTATTTTATAATTGTTTATTATGTTTAAATGGATAATCAAAAGTAAATAGCTAATCAAACTCTAACATTGGCGTGCCTAGCAAGTGTGGTGTTAGGCGCCATCATGATCCCTAAGGTTGGGAATTTAGGTCGTGACAAGTTGGTATCAGAGCACTAGGTTTCTTAGGTCTCATAATTCACAAACAAACTTGGTAGAGTCTGAAGGATCGGTACGGAGATGTCTGTACTTATCTCTCAGAGGCTATGAAGTTAAGAACAATTTCACTTCTATTCTAGTCTATCGTGCGAATTTATTCTACCATTGATGATTGAACTTGTCTATTCTTGTCCTCTCACAATACTCGACAACACGCAGAGCGTCTACAAGCGGACAAGAGGTGAAGCCCAAATGACATCTATGATTAGGGGAAGAGACATAAGTGAAGCTCAGTCTAAAGCTCGAACATCAACACCTATTGTACAGTCTCAAATGGATCTAGACGCGGAGGTTCTAGCTTAGTCGGTACATGTTGGACTAGCCTAGATCAATGAAGGATTTATAGCTACTCCAGTGTTTCATAACAAGGGAATAGTTGAAAGCAACGGGGTCGATTTATATGAGCCGTGAAGTTTAACATTTTAGATTATCAGGCATTCAGACCTATGACTTCGTGCCAAGTGGAAAAGTCCATCGTCAAGGAATAGATTGCGGGGTCATGTGTTATATCGGTTTTGGATTGGAATGTATAAGGCCGAAGATGTTGCAAGAGATAAAGCTGGGAATTGTAGTATGTCAGTCTCCTTAATATTCCTATACCTCAGTACCAAAGGAGTTATTCGAACAACTTTAAATCTACAGAAGGTCTACTCAGTGTGGAAGTCACGGTTGCAGATTTTGGGGTGCTCCAGAGGGAGTACAGTGGTTGACGAGCTTCTAGACTATATGGTTCATGCCAAGAATTGTCTGTGTAGAGCTTTACGTTTGGGGTCATTGTGCATCAATAAGGGTAAGAGTTACCCCAAGGAATAACTAAGGGTACATGAATACGTGGGGTAGCTCAGCGGTGTTGATTCAACATGGTACAGAAGAAATTGGTCGCCGGTGGTTGAGGCAAGCCTACGAAGAGGACGACCAGTCATTGCAACGCCAACTATTTGACTCAGTTCTCATAATGCTTTTGAAATAGTTTGTTTCTCGAACTTTCCATTTTGCGTGGCGCTTAGGGTTTGAACGGTTGCGTCAGGTCACTATGACGGTGTCGGAATATGCCATCAAGTTCGATAAGTTAGCCGTCATACTCCTACTTCGGTTTATCTAGCCAGTGAGCAAGTCCATAGACTCATTAAAGGACTCAATTATGACTGTAAACTCTTGTACGACTCAGGGCAAGTCGATAATTCATTTCGGCGAGTAATAGAAATTGTCCTAGACTTGGGAGAGTCATATTTCATCAGTGCACTCAGGCTACGTGCCTAATTGCATTTACAATTAACTTACGTGACCAGTTAGGGAAAAATGAGTCAGAATGTCGAAAGTGGAGGTCAGATTCCTAGAGGTGGAGACCCAGCCTGCTGATATATTTTCTATGGTATGTCTGAGGTCGATACATTAAATGGTGTGTTTTCAAGAACAATCTCTAATTAGTATAAAGGGATGATTTCTTGAACTTAATACGGTTATGCGTATCCAATAAAAATTCTTCCAATATGCTCTACTTTCGGGTGAGCTTCGTAACTCAAAAATCTAGTTATGTGAATACTTGTATTGAGAAATCCTATGGAAATAGCTGGGTCTAGCATTATGTGTTGTAATTTTGTTTAATGGAAAATATTTAAAGGAAGGAAATGGAATGTTTTTTATTGGCACGATACGGATGTTACTTGTGATTCAGAATTGAGGACGAGATCCTTGCATTGTAATATGATTTGAGATGTTTAAATCGAGCTACGAGCCGCGGTGGAAGTTATGTAAGGACGAGGTCCTGGTGATTGAAAATTCTTGTGTTTAAAGTCTCCCTTGTGAATTAAAACTTTACTATAGTACTGGTAGGGAGTCATGATTGCTAGGCTTATTCAACAATTTATGTATAAAATAATGATAATGATCATAATAATAAATGAATAAATAATAATAATAATAATAAAAGTAATACTAATAATAATTAAATAAATAAATAAACTAATTAATTAACTGTGTATAATTTGCCAAATCCGTGTTAGAATTATTGAGCTTTGACCTGCGAGGTATGTGCCGCCCATGTGGCGTTAAATGAGACACGTTAAGTCGGGTATATAATTATGAGGTCTTCAGGAATCGCATCTCGTTATCAGTATTGTGAAGGTTTGAAAGGAGATTATTGTTAACGTGAAGTTGTTTGATGATCCTGTAAGTTACTATGAACAACTATTAAGAGCATATTGAGCCGAAAGGATGTTCCATTCGAATGGTCAGGCGAGTGTGGGTTGAAATTTCATAAACTTAAGATTTGCCTTGACTTCAGCATCGGTGTTGGTACCATCAGGTTCAGGTTCTTTCACGGTGCATTGTGATGCTTCCCGAGTTGGACTTGGAACGATATTAATGCAGGATGGTAGAGTGATTGCGTATGCGTCTCGTCAATTGAAAGTCCATGAGAAGAATTACCATGTTCATGACTTAGAGTTTGCAGCCATTGTTCATGCATTGAAAATTTGGAGGCACTATCTTTGTGGCGTGCCGTGTGAGGTTTTTACTGACCATCGCAGTCTCCAGTACTTATTCAAGCAGAAAGATCTAAATTTGAGGCAACGGAGATGGTTAGAGTTACAAAAAGATTATGATGTCACCATATTGTATCGCCTGGGGAAAGCCAATGTGGTGGCCGATGCATCGAGTAGAAAGGCGGTGAGTATGGGCAGCCTTGCGTATATTCCAGTTGGTGAGAGACCGTTGGCTTCAGACATTGGCTAATCAGTTCGTGAGGTTGGATATTTCTCCCAACAGTGTTCTAGCTTGTACAGTCGCTCGGTCTACTCTAATTGAGCGTATCCGGGAGCGGCAGGATGATGACCTTCCTTTAGCGGTCCTAAGGGACACAGTTCGGCACGGTGATTCCAAGAAGGTTACAATTGTAGGTGATGGTGTTTTGAGGATGCAGGGTCGTTTATGTGTGCCTAATGTTGATGGCCTTCGTGAGTTGATCCTTAAGGAGGCTCACAGTTCTAAGTATTATATTCACCCAGGGGCAGTTAAAATGTACCAAGATTTGAGGCAGTATTATTGGTGGAGAAGGATGAAAAATGACATTGTGGCGTATATGGCTCGTTGCTTAAATTGTCAGCAGGTAAAGTATGAGAATCAGAGACCTAGTGGTTTGCTTCAACAGATAGAGATCCTGAGTGGAAGTGGGAGTGTATCACTATGGACTTCGTTGTTGAACTCCCACGTACTAAGAGCAAATTTGATGCAGTTTGGGTTATTGTGGATAAGCTGACTAAATCAGCACATTTCATTCCTGTGCAAAGTACTTATACTTCAGAGCGGTTGGCTGAGTTATATATTTGGGAGATAGTTCGCCTTCATGGTGTGCCCGTGTCTATTATTTCTGATCGGGGTACGCAGTTTACTTCGCACTTTCGGAGATCAGTTCAGTGTGAGTTGGGTACCCGAGTAGAGTTAAGTATAGTATTTCACCCTCAGACTAACGGGCAGTCCGAGCGTATTATTCAGATATTGGAGGATATGCTCCACGCTTGTCTTTTTGACTTTGGAGGTTCGTGGGATCAGTTCCTGCCATTAGCGAAGTTTTCTTATAATAATAGTTATCAGTCGAGCATTCAGATGGCTCCTTATGAGGCTTGATATGGTAGATGGTACATATCGCCAGTTGGATGGTTTGAGCCAGGAGAGGCTCGGTTATTGGGTACAGACTTAGTTCAGGAGGCCTTAGGTAAGGTCAAGATTATACAGGAGAGCCTTCGTGCAGCTCAGTCTAGGCAAAAGAGTTATGCCGATCGTAAGGTTCGTGATGTGGCATTCATGGTTGGAGTGAGAGTATTGCTTCGTGTATCGCCAATGAAGGGTGTTATGAGATTTGGGAAGAAGGGTAAGTTGAGCCCTAGGTATATCGGGCCGTTTGAGATTCTTGATAGAGTGGGGGAGGTAGGTTATAGACTTGCGTTGCCTCCAGGGTTATCCTCAGTTCATCCGTTATTCCATGTATCTATGCTCCAAAAATATCATGGTGACCCGTTCGACGTGTTAGATTTTGGCTCTGTCCAATTGGACAAAGACTTGACTTAGGAGGAGGAGACGGTAGGCATTTTAGACCGTCAGGTTCAACAATTGAGGTCTAAGATTTATCCTTCAGTTCGAGTGCAGTTGAGAGGCCAGCCCGTAGAGGCAGCTACTTGGGAGTCCGAGTCGGACATGCAAAGAAAATATCACACTTGTTTGCAAATGCAGGTAATCTTATATGTCCGTTCGAGGACGAACGTTTGTTTTAGAGGTAGAGATTGTGATGACCCAAGGGGTCATTTTATGAAGGTAGACTCCGTTCTAGGCTTAATAGCCCTAAAAAAATTAATTTTAAATACCTCGATTTGCGTGCATAGTCCGGGCGTGAAACCGGAAAGCTTTTATGTGAAAATATAAGAAATAGTAATTTTTAGAATTAAAAATTTGGTTTTAGTTGACTTGAGTCAACATTTTGAGTAAACGGATTCGGATCTGTGTTTCGACGATCCTGGGAGGTCCGCCGTAAAATATGGGACTTGGGCGTATGCCCGGAATTGAATTCCGAGGTCCCAAGCCTTAGAAATCAATTTTTGAAAGAAATTATTTTTTTGAATTATTAATGAAATAAAAAAATGAATTAACGTTTGAAACCGTTGGTATCAGGGCCGTATTTTGGTTTTAGAGCTCGATACAGGTTTGTTATGAGATTTAAGCCTTGTTTGCGAAATTTGGAGAGAATCAAAATTTTATTGACGCGATTCGGATGTCCGGTTGATAAATAGTGAACTTTAAGTGTTCTTGAGAAAAATAATGAGTTTTGAGGTTTAATTCATAGTTTTACATGTTATTTTCATGATTTGATCGCACGAGCAGGTCTGTATGATGCTTTTAGACTTGCGTGCATGTTTGATTTAGAGCCCCGAGGGCTCGAGTGAGTTTCAAATAGGTTTGGGTTGTGTTGCGCTCGTTCTTTCTTATGCTTCGACGTCGTTTCTTCAAGCATAAATGATATCATATTGAACATATGAGCTTCGATTTCTGTTTTGAATAAAGTATTAGATCTGTATCGTAATTACGGACCCGTAACAAAAAGAATCATCAAATTTGGACATCGTATGAGGATGTTATGGGCATTTTACTAAGGTTGCCAGATTTGTCAGGTTAATTACGAAATTGTCATTGACGGTGTATTAAAAATCTGCACTATTTGCAAATATTTTAACCTACATATCTCCTTCATTATAAGGTCAAATTGAGTGATTCAAAAGCCTAACTTGATTAGAATTCACAAGGAATCCATTAGAGACATAAAAATCGAGTTTCAGGATCGTTTGGCACGAGAAACGAGGCAGAATAGCTGGCAGAAAAATATATATAAAATGGGCAGACTTCTTCTTCTTCAAATTTTCGAACCCCACAGCTCTAGGAACTAATTTCTTCACCAAATATCATCCCCAAGTCATAGGTAATCAATTCTAAACTTTACTCTTTCAATTACTCATTATTTTTCATCACTTTTAAATAAAAAACTAAGAGTTTTCATGGTAAAAATTAAGGGTTTTAGTATAATTAGGGAATTTTGTAAAAATCGAATGTTTACCTCGATTGTAGGTTGGATTTCAAAACTAATTGTATATTTGGGTTCGTGGGTGAATGGATAAACGTAATTTGGTCCGAACCCCGAGTTTAGACCAAGCAGGTCCGGGGTCGGGTTTTCACTTTTTTTAAGAAAACTTAGGAAAAATTATAACTTTCAATAAAGTTAGTTCCTTTAGCCTTAATTAATGATATTGAGTTAATTATGATTAGATTCGAGCAAGTTAGAGAAAGATTCTAAAGGAGAAGTTGTAATTGAGAAGTGAGTGGCCTGCGAAATTGAGGTAAGTGTTTGGTCTAACTTTAACTTGAGGAAATCGGAATCCCCACTTGTTTGCTATGTGAAATGCATGGGCGTGGTGTATAGGTGAGGTGATGAGTATCTATGCACCACCCAATTTGCCTGATAAACATGATCTCTTTCACGTTCCCAACTTAATTGATGCTTGCCTTAATTGTTCTTTGTTCATTATTGTTTCTATGACTAGTTGACTTTGTTATTTTGTTGTTAAATATTACTGTGGTTATTTTGAAAAGAGTATTGGTTGTTTATTTGGTTCCCTTGTGGTACAAAACGGTTGACTGGTTTGGCATTGTTTTTGCGATATATATATATATATATATATATATGTTGGTTTCATTTTTGATAATATTGAGGAAGTTATGAGAATTGCAGTTTAACTGTTTTATGATTGTTGAGGTTTACGTGGTTGTTTGGTTTCAATTGATTGTTGCCAATTGTTGTGGCAAGTGTATTAAAAGTATTGACTATTCTCTTGATTTTATCATGGTACATAAAGACTGAGGTTTACATGGTTGTTTGGTTTCAATTAATTTTATGTTTGGAATTATTCATTGAAAGTCAGTAGCTTAAGTTTATTTTATAATTATTTATTATGTTTAAATGGATAATCAAAAGTAAATAGCTAATCGAACTCTAACATTGGCTTGCCTAACAAGTGTGGCGTTAGGCGCCATCACGATCCCTAAGGTTGGAAATTTGGGTCGTGACAAGTCTAGTACATCAATAGTAATTTCTAAAAATAGTGGAGCAAGAAGAACATTAAGTGATTTAAATAAAAGGAAATTGGGAGATTTTGGATTATCTAACAGATCAAGGGATAATTTTTAAAAGTTTGTTGATGGTAGGGATAAATTTGGCCGGATAGTATAACGGTAGAATAAATTTTGCTAGATAATATAAAATATCGACAATATTCAAAAGTAAAGGGTTATATTTGACTCTTTTCTCTTTTATTAGTATTAGTACCCGCACGGATGCGCAGACACTAACCGTGTCAAATATTTGAGTTATTTGGATTTGTGATAACCCAAAAGGTCATCCCGTATATTTCCAGCTAAATCTGTGTTCCAGGGTCATAAAAACCTCCTTCTACCTCACTTCGATTTGCATGCGTAGCCCGGGCGTGTAGCCAGGAAGCCGTTATGTGAAAACTGATAAAAACAATAATGTTTGTGTTGAAAATTGAATAAAGTTGACTTTGGTCAACATTTTTGGTAAATGGACCCTTACCCGTGATTGAACGGTCTTGGAGGGTCCGTAGGAAAATATGGGACTTGGGCGTATGCGCGGGATCGAATTCCGAGGTCCCAAGTCCGAGAAATGAATTTTTAGAGAAAAAAATTTTCTGAAAAATATAAAGGTTTTTGAAATTGAAATTTTATGATAAACCGTTGGTATCGGTCCCGGATCTTGGTTCCGGAGCACGGTACAGGTTCGATATGATTTATATGTGTTATCCTACGCGAACTCAGGGCCTGGGTTGCGATCGCGGAGCCTGGGGACAGTGCTCTACGCGATCGCGAAGGGCCTCACGCGAACGCGTAGTGCAAATGTGGGGTGGGGGCTGGGTGCTATTTTGTCCACTACGAACGCGATCCCTGTGTCGCGATTGCGATTTGTTGTGTCAGTATACTCTGTGATCATGATGGTCTAGGTCCAGTACTCTGCGCGATCGCATGAGACCTGTCGCGATCGCGTAGGTCATTTTTGCCCAGTTATTAAAATGTCCAAAACAAAATGCATATTACTGGATTCCACTATTTTTTTTCATAAACCTCTTCTTCTCCACACCTCTTGGTCGATCTTTGAAGGATTACTTCACCACGACCCCTTAGGTAAGTAATCTTTGACTTGTTTTCTTCCATTTTTATTAACACCCATTAGATTTTAGGCCTAAAAACATGTGATTAAGGGTAGAAAGTTAGGGATTTGGGTAGAGTTAGGGCTTTTTGATTATTTGGGAATTGGACCTCGTTTGGGGGTCGGATTTCAAAACAAATTATATATTCAGGCTCGTGGGTGAATGGGTGATCGGGTTTTGGTCCAAACCTCGTGTTTTGACCAAGCGGGCCCGAGGTCGATTTTTGGATATTTAGATTTTTAGGGAGAATGTTGGGAATTCTATGATTAAGCATTGGAATTGAATTGTTTAGCATTTATTGATGTTATTGGGTCAATTATGTCTAGATACGATTGATTTAGAGTCGGGTTCGAAAGGAAAAGCGGTGCTAGAGGCTTGATTTGGATTGTTGGAGTCGAGGTGAGTGTTTGGCCTAACCTTAGCTTAAGGGAATAGGTGTTGAATCATATGTGCTATGTGTTTATCCCATGTTCAATGTTTAGGTGAGGTGACGAGTACCTATGCATTGTTGTCAAGCATGCCCGTGAGTCGGTCTTTATGATATATGTGTTTTTCTTCGTTATTTACTGTATTATGAAGTAGCTTTCATTTTGGAGGTTATTCAATTGTTGGAAATACTTGGTTGTGAACACTGTTGATTAATTGTTCGGTTGAGGATTATTTTGTTTAAATTTTACACTTGACCGAGATAGGTCATAGTTGTGTCCCTTGCCGGGACGGTATTTGTTTCTATTGTTGTTCCCTTGTCGGGATGTTGTGATTATGATACATGTTGTTGATTTTGCTTGCCAAACTGTTGTTCTTGATATTGTTTGGTTGATGAAGAGTGTAAAGAACGAAGGGTGATGCCGTGTATTTATTTATTGCATTGTGAGGATGAGAGTGTAAAGAACGAAGGGTGATGCCGTGTATTTATTTATTGCATTGTGAGGATGAGAGTGTAAAAGCACGAAGGATCATGTCGTGCCATTTTTATTTTATTATTGCTTTGGTGAGGAGGAGAGTAAAAGCACGAAGGGTGATGTCGTGCACTTGTTTTGGTGAGGATTAGAGTAAAGCATGTAGGGTGATGCCGTGTACTTGTTTGCTCTATGTGGTTACTTCTTGTTACTATTTTTTATACTTACACTGTTGCTTTTTTATGTGATTCAGTAACAGTTTTTCCCGTGTCCCCATCATGTTTTCCCCCATTTTACACTTATATGTTCATTTCCTGCCATTATTCCTGTTATATATTATTAAATCGCACATGTGTTTATTTTTTGTCGTGTCCTAGCCTCGTCACTACTTCGCCGAGGTTAGGCTCGACACTTACTCAGTACATGGGGTCGGTTGTACTGATCCTACACTTGCACTTCTTTATGTTGTGCAGATTACGGTACCGGACCCAGTGGACACTGATCGAGGGAGTATCCTTTCTCTGTCTTTTCTTTGTATTTCTGAGACAATTGTATATGTTTATTCAGACCCTTTGTTTTCAGTAATCTTGGACAGTCCGTGAAGTTGTGGTACCAGTTCTGGGGGTTTTATTAAGGAGTTTGTAATATTAATTACTTAAGTTATTGAATTTCATAGCTTCCGCACTCTTATGCATATTTGTTCTTGTATATTACTTTTCTTTTAAATGCCAAATAATAAGGAAATAAGTATGTTAACCGGAACGTTGGCTTGTCTAGCGGGTTCAACGTTGGATGTCATCACGGTCCCGACAGTGGATTTTCGGGTCGTGACAAGTTGGTATCAGAGCACTAGGTTGCTTAGGTCTCACAATTAACGGACAAACTTGGTAGAGTCTGAGGGATCGGTACGGAGACGTCTGTACTTATCCCCTAGAGGCTGCAAAGTTAGGAATAACTTCACATTTCTTCTTCTCTGTCGTGCGATTTGAATTCTAAGTGCTAATTTAGTTTCTATTCTATTCTCTCGCAAATGGAGAGAACGCGTTCTTCCTCATCTACCGATCAGCTTCTCGATCCTCCAGTTGCCATTCCGATGAGGGGCTGGGGCCGTGCTAGAGGCCGAGGCAGGGGCAGGGCTCAGCTCAGAGCAGCAGCCCCAGTAGAGGACCCACAGATAGATTTTACCGGTGAGGTTCCTGCTCAGACAGTTCCGGTCGGACCAGCTCATGTCCTAGAGGGGTTCATTGCCACCCCGGTTCTTCAGGACGCTCTGGTCCGCTTAGTGGGCCTTATGGAGAGCGTGGCTTAGGCCTGTCTACTTCCTACTACCACATCCGTCTCTCAGGCTGGGGGAGGGGCCTAGACTCCTGCTACCCGCACACCAGAGCAGTTAGCTCCTCAGTTCACGACTCCAGCACCTCAGGCAGCTGGAGTAGCTCAGCCGGGTATTATGGCACAGGTAGTTGAGGGAGCATCTATGTCTGCCGACATTCTGTGGAGATTGGATTGGTTCACCAAGTTATTTCCTACTACTTTTACTGGTAGACCATCAGAGGATCCTCAAGATTACTTGGACAGTTGTTATGAGGTCCTTCGGAACATGGGGATCGTAGAGACCATTGAGGTTGATTTTGCTACATTCCGTCTTGCCGGTGCCGCCAAGACTTGGTGGAGGGACTATTGCTTGACCAGACCAGCTGGGTCTTCGCCTTTGACTTGGGCTCAGTTCTCCGAGTTATTCTTGGGGAAGTTTCTTCCAGGCACCTAGAGAGAGGACTATCGGAGGTAGTTTGAGCGCCTCTAGCAGGGATCTATGACTGTTACACAGTATGAGACCAGGTTCATCACTTTGGCCTGACATACTATCATGATACTCCCCACTGATCGAGAGAGGGTGAGGAGGTTTATTGAGGTACTAGCTCAGCCTATTAGACTTCAGATGGCCAGAGTGTCAGGTATTGATATTTCATTTCAGGATGCGGCCAATGTGGCCAGGCGGATTGAGATGGTCTTGTCACAGGGAAGTGGTCAGGGGTCTAACAAGAGACCTCGTCATTTCGGCTGATTCGGTAGTGCCTCATCTAGAGGCAGAGATTCTTTTGGTAGAGTTAAACCTCCTAGACCATACCAGTCGGCACTTCAGGTATCCCGCAGTGCACCACCAGCTCCTATCAGTGCACCACCAGTCCCTATCACTGCACCGACGCTTCAGAGCTTCCAAGGTGGTTATTCTGGCCGACAGGGGCAGTTTCAGGGCAAGCAGTCTCAGCTCTTGTTACTCTTGTGGTGTTCCAAGGCACATTTCTAGGTATTGCCCCCGAGCTTCTAGTAGTTCTCAGCATTCGGGTTCCCGTGCTATGATCCCCACACCAGGTGCACCCCCACCCCTCAGCCAGCCAAGGTGGAAGTCGAGGTTCTAGAGGTGGAGGCCAGACAGTTAGAGGGGGAGGACATGCTACGAGAGGTACAAGTCAGCCCGCGGTAGGTCGACCCAGAGATGTTCAGGTTGGAGGGGCTCCGCCCCGATGATATGTTATTCCTGTCAGGCCTGAGCCTGAGGCCTCTGATGCAATTATTACAGGTACGGTTTCAATTTGCAACAGAGATGCTTCGGTTTTATTTGATCCGGGGTCTACATTCTCCTATGTGTCTTCATATTTTGCTCCTTATCTGATTATGCCCCGTGATTCCCTAAGTACTCTTGTATATGTATCTACACCGGTGGGTGATTCTATTATGGTAGATCGAGTCTACCGTTCTTGCTTAGTGGTTATTGGTGGTCTGGAGACTCATGTAGATCTCTTGCTTTTTGATATGGTTGATTTCGATGTCATATTGGGGATGGATTGGTTATCTCCCTACCATGCTATTCTGGACTGTCATGCCAAGACTGCGACCTTGGCCTTACCAGGAGCACCCTAAATGGAGTGGAGGGGGACTCCTAGTCATTCTTCGGGCAGTGTTATTTCATACATGAAGGCTCGACGTATGGTCGAGAAGGGTTGTTTGGCATATTTGGCATAGGTTCGTGATTCTAGTGCTGAGGTTCCTTCTATGGAGTCCGTGCCCATTGTTCGTGAGTTTCCAGAGGTATTCCCTGCTAACCTGCTGGGTATGCCACCCGAAAGGGATATTGACTTTTGCATTTATTTGGCTCCGGGCACTCAGCCATTTCTACTCCGCCATATCGTATGGCCCCACCAGAGCTGAAGGAGTTGAAGGATCAGATACATGACTTTCTTGATAAAGGCTTTATTAGGCCTAGTGTTTCCCCTTGGGGTGCCCCAGTGTTGTTTGTTAAGAAGAAATATGGCTCAATGAGAATATGTATTGACTACCGGTAATTGAACAAGGTTACTATCAAGAATAAGTGTCCTTTGCCGAGGGTTGATGATTTGTTCGACCAGCTTCAGGGTGCTACAGTGTTTTCCAAGATTGATTTGAGATCTGGCTACCATCAGTTGAGGATTAGGGCATCCAATGTCCCTAAGACAGCTTTTCGCACTCGGTATGTGCATTATGAGTTCTTGGTGATGTCATTTGGATTGACAAATTCCCCAGCTGCTTTTATGGAATTGATGAACCGAGTGTTCATGCCCTATTTGGACTCGTTTGTTAGTGTTTTCATTGATGATATATTGATATACTCTCGTAGCCGAGAGAAGCACGAGCAGCACCTTCGAGTCGTCCTCCAGACTCTAAAGGATAGTCAGTTGTATGCCAAATTTTCCAAGTGTGAGTTCTGGTTGAGTTCGGCTGCATTTTTGGGTCATGTGGTGTCAGCAGAGGGTATTCAGGTGGACCCCAAGAAACTTTCAGCAGTTAGAGATTGGCCTAGACCCACCTCAGCTACAGAGATTCGAATCTTCTTGGGCTTAGCAGGTTATTATCACCGGTTTGTGGAGGGTTTTTCATCTATTGCAGCCCCAATGACCAGATTGACTCAGAAGGGTGCCCAGTTCAGGTGGTCTGATGAGTGTGAGGCAAGCTTTCTGAAGCTCAAGACAGCCTTGACCACGACACCGGTGTTAGTTTTGCCCATAGGTTCAGGGCCATATACCGTGTATTGTGATGCTTCACGGGTTGCACTTGGTGCATTGTTGATGCATAATGGCAAGGTTATAGCTTATGTTTCACGGCAATTGAAGATTCATGATAAGAACTATCCAGTTCATGATTTAGAGTTAGCAGCCATTGTTCATGCGCTGAAGATTTGGAGGCATTATTTGTATGGTGTGTCGTGTGAGGTGTTCACAGACCATAAGAGTTTGCAGTATATGTTCAAACAGAAAGAGTTGAATATGAGGCAGAGAAGATGGTTATAGCAGTTGAAATATTATGACATTACCATTCTATATCATCCGGGAAAGGCCAATGTGGTGGCCGATTCTTTGAGCCGGAAGTCAGCTAGCATGGGTATTCTTGCTTATACCGGTCGGAGAGCGACTGCTTGCTTTAGATGTTCAGGCCTTGGACAATCGATTCATGAGATTGAATGTTTCATAGACTGGCAGTGTTTTAGCTTATACTGTGGCCCGTTCTTCATTGTTTGATTGTGTCTGAGACCGGCAGTATGATGATCGTCATTTATGTATTCTTAGAGATATGGTCTGGCACGGAGGTACCAAGCAGGTTACATTTGATGATGATGGAGTCTTGAGGATGCAGGGTCGTATTTGTGTGCCTGATGTTGATGGTATTCGTGAGTTGATATTGCAGGAGGCCCATAGTTCCCGGTATTCCATTCATCCGGGCCCCGCAAAAATGTACCGGGATTTGCGGCAACATTATTGGTGGCGGATGATGAAGAAGGACATTGTGGCATATGTAGCTCGGTGCTTGAACTGTCAGCAGGTTAAGTACGAGCACTAGAGACCCGGTGGTTTGATGCAGCAGATTGAGCTTCCCGAGTGGAAGTGGGAGCATTTTACCATGGATTTCGTAGTTGGACTTCCACAGACTCAGAGGATGTTTGATGCGGTGTGGGTCATTGTGGATAGGCTAACCAAGTCAGCACACTTCATTCCTGTATTAGTTTCGTATTCTTCGGAGAAGTTGACAAAGATCTACATCAGGGAGATTGTTCGCTTGCATGGTGTGCCCGTGTCTATTATTTCAGCGGGAGTTGGTCACACGGGTTGAGTTGAGCACAACATTCCATCCTCAGACGGACGGACAGTCTGAGCGTACTATTCATATCTTAGAGGGTATGTTGCCAGCATGTGTCATTGACTTTGGACGTTCATGGGACCAGTTTTTGCTTTTAGCTAAGGTTTCCTACAACAACAGCTACCAGTCGAGCATTCAGATGGCTCCTTATGAGGCGTTGTATGGTAGGCGGTGTCGGTCGCCAGTCGGGTGGTTTGAGCCAGGGGAGGCTAGATTGTTGGGTTCAGAGTTAGTTCAGGATGCCTTGGATAAGGTGAAGATCATTCAGGATAGACTTCGCACAGCTCAGTCCAGGCAGAAGAGTTATGCAGATCGTAGAGTTCGTGATTTGGCATTCATGGTTGTTGACCGGGTATTTCTTCGGGTGTCGCCCATGAAGGGCGTGATGAGGTTTGGGAAGAAGGGAAAGTTGAGCCCTAGGTACATTGGTCCCTTTGAGATTCTTGAGAAGGTAGGAGATGTGGCCTATAGACTTGCTTTACCACCAAGTTTATCAGTCGTGCATCCGGTGTTTCATGTATCTATGCTTCGGAAGTATGTTGTCGATCCATCTCATGTCCTAGAGTTCAGCAGTGTCCAGTTGGACAAGGATTTGACTTATGAGGAGGATTCGGTAGCCATATTAGCTCGGCAGGTTCGTCAGTTGAGATCGAAGATTTATCCTTCGGTTCGTGTTTAGTGGAGAGGTCAGTCTGTTGAGGCAGATACCTGGAAGTCCGATTCCGATATGCGGAGGCGATATCCCCATCTTTTCCCCGATTCAGGTACCTTTCTATGTTCGTTCGAGGACGAACGTTTGTTTTAGAGATGGAGATTGTGATGACCCAAAAGGTCATCCCGTGTATTTCTAGCTAAATCTGTGTTCCGGGGTCATGAAAACCTCCTTCTACCTCACCTCGATTTGCATGCATAGCCTGGGCATGTAGCCGGGAAGCCGTTATGTGAAAACTGATAAAAACAATAATTTTGTGTTGAAAATTGAATAAAGTTGACTTTGGTCAACATTTTTGGTAAATGGACTCGGACCTGTTATTGGACGGTCCTGGAGGGTCCGTAGGAAAATATGGGACTTGGGCGTATGCCAGGAATCGAATTCCGAGTTCCCAAGTCTGAGAAATGAATTTTTAGAGAAAATTATTTTCTAAAATATAAAGGTTTTTGAAATTGAAATTTTATGTGAAACATGTGGTATCGGGCACGTATCTTGGTTCCGGAGCCCGGTACAAGTTTGATATGATTTATATGTGTTATCTGTGAAGTTTGGTAAGAAACGGACTTGGTTTGACGTGATTCGGATCAGAAATGCAAAATTTGAAGTTTAATAAGTTTTGACAAATTTCATTGATTTTGAGGTTTAATTCGATGTTTATGATGTTCTTTTGGTGATTTGATTACACGAATAAGTCCGTAGGACATTTTTGAGGTTGTGTGCATATTTGGTTTTGAGCCCTGAGGGCTCGGGCGAGTTTCAGGTAGGTGTCGGAGTGCAAAACTTGGTAAAAATCTGGTGTTTTGCTGCTGAATCTGGTGTCCAGGTCTGTTGGTTTCCGTGATCGCGATAAGTAAGTCTGGGGGGGG
>ML287209.1:0-11039 GCA_005239495.1 Nicotiana undulata
TACTTCCATACAGTCGATGCTGCATTAGAGGTAAAGAACAGGTGCACTAGTGTTTCTTCCTTAAGTTGTGCACAATACCAACATCTTGATGGCATGAAGTACCCTAGCCTCCTCATGAAGTCATCTAATGGCAGTTTAGATTTCCACACCTTCCACATGAAGAATGAGATTTTGAAGGGTAGTCCTTTCACCCACATCATTGTATAAGCTTTCCTNAAACATGGAGAATCAAATACTGATTCCATAGCTGGGGGTTTGATATTTTCTATTATGTGCATAGCTAAATCACCTAGCAACAAGTCCATCAGCATACCAACATTCCAGGTTCCACCTTCAACCAATTCATAAACGTTTTGAACATCCTCATTAATTCTAAAGTCTTGAGGTACTACAAAGTAAAGGGCACCTAGACCAGTCCAGTTGTCGAACCAAAAAAGTGATGAGCCCATTCTTGTCTTCCACAGAATCTGTTGCTCAATCAAGTCTCTGCATTTAATCATCTTTCTCCATACATGCGATCCATATCTCCATGGAACTACCGCTGCATTAATTTTTTTGCAGTATTTCTGGATCATAAACAAACTCCACAAACTAGGTTTGATTCTAAAGTTCCACCACAGCTTACAAAATAGTGCTTTTGAGACATCGTGCAGTGATCTAAACCTAATACCACCCTCATCTGTTGGCATACACAAAGTAGTCCATGATGCCCAATGTCTTGAGTTTCCACCTGTGTTACTGGACCAAAAGAACCTGGCAAACATTTTGTGTAGCCCATTAATGACATTACTTGGTGGATTCACGGCTGACAACAAATGGATTGGAATGCTTTGTAGTACATTATCTATCAGCACTACTCTGCCTCCTATAGATAACATTTTGCATTTCCACGATTGTAACTTATCCATCACCTTCTTCATCATCTCCTGGTAATAAGCCATTCTTCTTCTTGCATAGAAAATAGGGCAACCTAGGTATATGAAAGGGAATTCCTTACTCCCAATACCTGTTATCCTCTCAACCTTCCTAACCACCTCCACATTTGTTAAATGGTGCATATATATGGCTGACTTTGATTTGTTTACCAACTACCCTGAAGCTTTCTCGTATGCATGTAGTACTTGCATAATTAACCTTAGTGACCTTGCATTAGATGATGAAAATATAATTGTGTTTCTGTATATGCTAAGTGATTTATCTTTGGGCTCCACTTTGGCATACCAAATCCATGAAAGTACCCATTTTGATGCAGTGCATTGAGACCCCTCGACAGTGCTTCTGCAGCCAATATAAATAGAGTGGGTAATAGTGGATCCCCCTGCTTTACCCCCCTTGATGAATTGAAAAATCCATGAGGCTGCCCATTAACTAGGATAGAGTACCAGTTATTCCCAACCAGGTAAAAAATTAGCCCAATAAAGCTTTCTGAAAATCCCAATTTCCTTAGCATTTTGGTCAAATACAGCCATGATAATCTATCATAGGCTTTGGCCATATTTAGTTTAGTAACTACGTTTGGGCCAAACCTTGTTCTCAATCGTATATCAGTTATGATTTCTTGTGTCAACAGTACATTTTCCACTATGCTTCTCCCCTTCACAAAGCTTGCTTGCTCCTCTGAGATCAAGTTGGGTAGCATGTCTACAATTCTTTCGTGAATCACCCTCGAGAAGATTTTATTGACAAAGTTGTTAAGGCTTATTGGCCTCAAATCTGCGAAGGTGCTGACCTCTTTCTTCTTAGGTAATAATACCAGGTTTGTGTGAGTCACATAATTTGGTAACTACTGCCCGCAGTAGAATTCTCTAACCACATTAACCACATCCTCATCAATTATATCCCAACAAGACTGATAAAAGGCCCCTGTAAAACCATCCGGTCCACCTGCTGAGTCTGCATTTAGCCCCATTACAACCACCTTAACTTCATCATTTGTAGGCATAGCCATTAGCTTATCATTCTGCTCCATGTCCACCAATGTGGGAACATGATTTAGGATGTCAAACTCAGTAGGAACCACTCTCTCAGTGAACTGATCCTTATAGAATTTTACTGCCTCCTCAGCAATCAATTCATCTTCCTCTATCCAGTTATCTCCACTGTCCTTAATTCTTGTCAGTTTTAGTCTTTTCCTTCTTCCATTAACTTGTGCATGAAAGAATTTTGTGTTGCGATCTCCATCTTTGAACCATATCATTCCTGGTTTTTGCCTCCAGAATTGTTCCTCGGTTGCCAGGTATTTTAACATCTCAGCATGTACCTTTTGCAATCTAGCTCTATTCAACTGTGTTGGCCTTGCCTCAAACTGTCTTTCATGCACCAAAACCACCTCCTCTAGGCTTGCTATCCTTTGAAATATGTCACCATAAGTTGCTCGACTCCAAGTGGATAAAGCCTTCTTAACTTTTTTTAGCTTGAAGTTGAATACGGTGAAAGGATTTGCCATGAAGTCTGCTGTCCAGTTCTGGTTAACCACATCTCTGAATGAGTCATGTTTAGTCCAAATATTTAGAAATCTGAAATGTTTCTTTATTGGCCGTGCTTCTATATCACACTTCAACTGTAGAGGACAGTGATCAGACCCAATCTTGGATAAGTGTGTCACTTCCAATCCTGGGAAAGTCTGTTGTAACTCAGCATTGCCAAAACATCGATCCAACCTTTTAAAGATGCAATCTTCCTCTGAACGACCATTCCACCAAGTATAGATACTTACTTTGAACCCCATGTCAGTTAAGTTTCATGTGTTAATGCAATGCCTAAAATCATCTACTTCATTGATATGTACATGCAGACCACTGTACTTCTCCTCTTCGTCCCAAATGACATTGAAATCACCCCCCACGAGCCATGGTGTATTCATATCTCTGTCCATTGCATATAGGGAGTCCCACAGTTCAATCCTCTCTATTGAATCCCATTTGGCATAGACTAAGGTTAGGATCAGGTCCACATGCGATTCTGTATGAAAGATCTTCAAGGTCAACTGTTGCACCATATTGTATAAAATGGTAACTTCAAAAACTTAATCTATAAATGCCCATATCTTGTTAGAAACATTAACTATTGCTTGAGCCAATCCTATTCTTCTTCGATACCTTTCTACTTTGTTCGACTGCTGCATTGGTTCCATTATACCGATAAATTCAAAATGTTTCTGTCCATGCATAGTGATTAGTCTCTCAAATGCCTGTATGGTGTTAACTGATCTAATATTCCATATTACTTAATCCATTACTGAACTATGGATTTAGATGAGGTCCTCCTAGTTTGTACCCCACCTACAGGAACAGGAGGGATTTCCTTGTGATTTTTTCTTCTTCCTTTTGCTCCAGCTTTTCCTCTATTAATGTGCCTAGGTGATAGATCTCCTTGTCTGGCCACATTGAGAAAGTTTTGTGCTGAAGATTCTTCATCCATATCTTTCCCAATCTTCTTTTCATTCAACTCCAACTCATTTACATGTTCTCCCCCTTGAATGAGATCCACATTAATGTTAGCTGGAACTATAGCCTGATCCAATCTTTGTTCATTTACCTTCTGCCCTGGCTTCAATGTAACAGTATCCTCTTTACCTTGCTTCACCTGTGATTCACTAACTTGCTTCTTCCCTTTCTTGACAGAATTATCAATTCCTTCTCCATGCCTTGGTCCCCCTGGCTCAATATTCTCAATACCTGCCCCTGTATCAACCATAGTTTTCACTTCTTCTCCTTGTGCATTTTCCTTATTGACATTGGTGGTGCCTTGGTCTTTGACTGCAACTATCTGATCCTTGATTTGATTGGCCTTTGTTTTGTCATTCACACTTTGATAAATTTCTTCTACTATTTCTGTGTCATCCTCTTCTTCACTTTGCATTTCATCTGGAATTTCCCCCTCTTCAGAGTCAACTTCAGTTTGATTCACCCATAGTCTACCTCCTTGCCATTTCACTTTCTCTTTTCTCACAAATTGATCATAGTCTTGGTCCTCCACTTGTTCATTGTCCACTATTTTGTCGAGTTCATCATTCACCCTAGTATCCTGTGTTGGTACTTCTTGATATGATGTATTTGTAGCCACCCTATTTCCCTGAAATGTTCTCTGAACCCATTGGTGTGTGGACTCCTTCTGTTGTGGTTCTTCCTCTCTATTTTCTGTATCAAGTCCTTCCTGATTTTCTCCATTACCAACTACACCTTGGTTTCCAGTAGGAGTGGATGAATTGAGCCTCTTTCCTCCTGCATTTTTAGTTCTAACATTGCCTTTTTCCCCAGGGGATTTTGGTTTGTATTGTGGTGCTGCAGCATTCAACATATGGTCTTTCTGAACTTGTTTTGGTACAATGTTGTCTTCCACCAGAGCAAGTTGATTGTTCTCAATGGTATTTTCAACTTCCAACATAGCAAATTGGTTGGTAGTTTGAACCTGCTGAAGAACTATAGCATTTTGTTTCTCCGCTGGAACTAAGGCCTGCACAGTTGTATCTCCACCCTAAATCTGCTTTCCTTTTCCTTTGCTTATATTATCCCTCACTTCCTTCCATTGTTGCCCTACATTACCAACCACCTTACCACTAGATATGATCATTAGAGGAGCTGTTTCTTTAGGCTTTTCTCCAGAAATTTGAACCACATCCTCACCTTGTTTCTGCTGCTCAACAGGCTTGGTTGCCATAAGTTCAGGATGTAATCTCCAACATTCCAATTTGTCATGGCCTTGTAATTTACACGCCCTACAGTACTTAGGCAAGTAGTCGTATTTGATGGTAATCCACTCAGTTCTAACCTCACCAGTTGATTCATTCTTGATGTCCATTCTAACTTTCTTAGGAAGGTCTGCCAGTAGATCAACTAATACCTTGACGCGAGCATAATTAGGCCTAGTTTTCTTCACTGTGGCCAATTCCAAGTGGAGAGGTTTACCCACAGCTGTTGCTAAGGAAAAAAGACACTCCTTAACAAAATATGTTGGCAGTAGATTGGGAAAGGAAATCCAGGCCATCACTTTTGATGTTTCTTCCCCTCGTTTAAATTTGGCGTCATATATCAACGTTCTTATCTGGAATTCACTCCCATACTTATACTTAACATAGTAAACAATTTTTGACGTAAACTCGATAAAATCTTTCCATAATGATAACCTTACCAGTAGATGTCGATCACGCAAATAACCAATGTTACATTCTCCTTTAATTCCACATTGAATAGGAATTATACGTCGCAATTCATTGAGCTCCGGCCATCCATACGAAAACTTGAAAACGACTGCAAATTGCAATCCTTCTATCACATTCATACGTTCAACCTCAACCTCAGTAAACTCGACCAAAGGTTGTCCCTGTAAGTACGATGCACGTCTTAATGGAATTGGGTCGACTGCTGCTACTCGCTGCTGTATAGGTGTTAATATTCGATGTTGGCTTCATTGCTTTAGCATAGTCCATGGGCTGGGTGATGGTTTCCTGTGTCGTGGGGGGCTGGGCAGTGGTGGGTGGGGGTTGGGGGGGCAGCGTAGCCACAATGGGTGGCTGGCCGCCGGCCGGCATGGCCATGATCCTAGGTTTTTTTTTTTTTTTTAGTAATCCACTAGGCTGAGCGCCTAGGGCTAGTTTTTATATATAAAATAAAATATCAAAACCAAATAGCATGTTATCTCACATTGAGTGAGACGATAATATGTGACTATTACTACATAACTCCTATTACCAATTTTGGACTTAATAAGCCCAGCCTTGGTATTACATTTAGCTCTAACATCTAAAACGAGTGATGAACATATAAAAACTAGCCTATGAAATATATGCCTCCTTTTTGCATTGTCGCTCCATTCCCTGGTATTGTGCTTTGTATTTGTGAATTGCTTCCATGGTTTTGATTGCTTCAGTTGTTCCAGAAAACTATGTTTCCTCGCAATGTCCGGTGCTCCACACATATTACCTATGTTCAAGATAACTGACCAGCTCTCTTTATTGTTCTGTACGTATCCTATACTTGTGGATGAGTCAACCTGTGTTGTGAGGTTGCTTGTCCTCCAGATTGTCATTATTCTCCATGAGTGTGCCATCTGAATGTCTAATGTGTTACACCTCCAAATCTCCACATGAACGATGCTGCCTCGACAGTAGCTGGGCCATGTTTCCTTTTTTCTGCTCAAACCTTCTGTTGCTTTGCACTCCCTATACTTCCATCCTACTTTTGTTGCTCAGTTCTTTGTCATATTCCATTGAAAAGATGTCACTGAGAGTTGCTGCCTCGAACCAAACCTCTTTAAGAATGTGTATTTGGTTTGCCTTTGTCCAGGTGCGATAACTGAGATGTCTGGGACATGAATCTGTAAAAAGTCACGCTGTGTTGTTGTACTTGTGCTGTTATCCCTTTCCAATTTTCCCTCGAACATCTTAGCCACCATGAGTTGATGCAGTATATAGCTGTGTTCACCACCTGATCATATTGAAATTCACCACTAATTGCCTGACTTCCTGTATCCCCCACACCAATCTGCTCAATTCGATTAAATATTCTGAGCAGTTTCTCTATCGCTGAGCATTTTCCTCTATCTAAAGTGCTCTTTTTGTTATTCCAGCTTTCTTTCTCCTCTATGTTATGCTTGACAGATGAGGTGTTAACCTCCTGATGAGCTTCAATGCCATTTCCTATCCATGCTGCTGCTCTCTTATGATCAAACAGCCTGCGTACAAAGATTAGCAAAGCAATCTTCTCCTCCTTTATGTCTATTCCTCCTTGTGACTTCCTCTCAGTGGATTGAGTGATATGCACTGATACCACCACTAAAAATTTCATCAACAAGTAAGGTATAGACATAGTTGTACCTGCAAAACAGAAAAACATGTTAGAAAAACTGAAATTCACCACCCTCTCCTTCTGAAGAATTTGAGGATGATGAATAATTTTGTATTCCCCTTCCTACTCCTGCTTCATGCACTGTTGTTGCATTTTTCCTTTCCTATTTTTCCATTCCTTCCTCTGACAGATTTTCCATCTTGTTTGTGCATGTAACAGCTGCTCATACTGACCAAAACCCCTCATTGCTTGACTCCCTGCAAACCTTGCACCATGCTGCCCAATTCTATTCCACATTCTGGGCAGCTTCTCTATCTCTACATAATTGCCCCTGTTATGTTCTTTCCAGTATCCTATTCCCTCTATGACTGGTTTGTTATGTCTTCCTAGCTTCTTACTAATCCTCATCCTTGTACTGATGTCCCATAATTTTCCATAATCATGAATAACCTTAAGTACAATCTCTACTATCGTGTAAATTAGATGTTGGACCCATGTTGCTCCATGTTGGTGCAATTCCTCTATGCTTGTATGTGACTTCCTCTTAACCATCACAGCTTTCATCAACAATTGAGTTGTACACCTCCATTCTTCTCCAGTTGTTATGCGCAGGTTCCCAATTCGATGCAACATATTGGGCAGCCAATTATGTTCTTTACTTTCTCCTTTATCCCCTATATTTTCGTGCCCAATTATCTCTATGTTGTGTTCTTTTTGCTGTGGCTCTAAGTACTCCTTGATTTGCATTGTGTGTAGTGCAAGAAAGATGTTAACCTCCAGTTGCAATATTCCAAATGCCATCCATGCTACTGCAATTTGTTGGCCACACCATATGCCAGTTCTGTAACATTTCAACAGATCCAACACCTTCTCCTTCATGTCTATACCTGATTGTGATTGCTTCTCAGTGGCTTGAGTGCAAAGCACTGATACCACCACTCGAGATTTCATCGACAAAGGCATAGACATTCGAGTTGTACCTGCAAAAAAGAAAACTATGTTAGAAAAACTGTGATTCATCACACTCTCCATCCAAAGACTTTGAGTGTGATGATCAGCTTTGTACTTTCTTTCGTGCTCCTGTTTCTTGCTTTGTCGCATCATTTTTATTCTCAATTCCTTGCTACCTTCACTCTTAGATATGGGCATTGCAATTTATTACTGTTAACTATCCTTCTTCCTTTTACATCCAAGCCTGCAAAGTCATGACTTTCCATAGGTCCTATGTCCAGTGCATAATTTGCAATGTGGTTTGCCAGCTTGTTTCCCTCCCTTAGTGTATGAGATACATTGACATTGCATTGCTCCATCAACTGTTGGATCTCTCCTATCATCTCAGTTATTTCCCATGGTGGCTTCCAATTCCCAGTTATCACATTCTTTATCACCATCGAATCTGTGTGCAACTCCAAAAGAACATAATCATTTTGCACACAAAACTTCAAAGCCTCATAAACTGCTCTTGCCTCTGCAATTGTGTTTGTCCCTTCTGAGATCTCCTTGCCACATGCATATATCACATCCCCTTCCTCATTCCTTAATACAAATCCAAATGAGCTTCTACCAGGATTACCTCTAGCTGCCCCGTCAGTGTTCACTTTAATCCATCCTTGGTTTGGATATTCCCACAGAACTTTTGTGTATTCCAGCTTGGGGGTGTATTGTTCCATCAGTCGTAGCATCTCTGGCCATCTATATGGTACATTTTGCATCCCAGGTTTCCTCAATTTAATGAGGGACTGCATAGTAGTGCTAATTTGATACATGACCCTACTAATTGTGACTGGTTCTCCATATTTGTTGCTATTTCTCCGCTTCCATAATTCCCAAACAATCACTGATGGTAGGACCTTCATGACAGGTTTTAATCTGTCTACAACCTGTGCATTCCAACATCTAACTATGGCCTGGTGCAAATTAATTCCCTCCACATTGATTCCTGCATGCCCCAAGAAGAATTTCCACACTTTGTTTGCTGAGTATGATGTAAAAAACAGGTGTTGCATTGTTTCATCATTAGGCTCATTGCAGCATCAGCACCTCGATGCCATAAGATAGCCCAATCTTCTATAGAAATCATCCAATGGTAGCTTTCTTTTCCACAATTTCCACATAAAGAATGCAATTTTAAAAGAAAGTCCTTTGATCCAAATATTTCTGTACAAGTTGCTAGGCTCCTGTCTCTTCCTTATATAGTCCCAAGCTGTTTTAGTTGTGAATTCACCTCTTGAATCTAACATCCACACAGGTTTATCCAAGTTATCATCCAGTATGGGAGGTCGTATGTTCTCTATTATATGAGTAGCAATGTCATCCGGCAAAATCTCTCTAATTTTAAATTCATCCCATTGTCCCTCTTGCACCACATCATAGACATTATGAATGGTCTCATCACACACAAAATCTGGTGGCGTTACGAAATATAGGGAGCCTAATCCTGTCCAGTTATCGAACCAAAACAAAGCTGACCCCATTTTCAGTTGCCACAAGATTTGGTGATCAATAAGATCTCTGCACTCCAACATTTTTCTCCACACATGTGATCCGTCTCTCCAAGGTACCACCAACGCATTCATTTTCTTGCAGTATTTTTGACTCATAAACGAGCTCCACAAACTAGGTTTCGTTCTGAAATTCCACCAAAGTTTGCAAAACAAAGCTGTGGACAAGTCGTGTAATGATCTGAACCCAGCTCCTCCTTCTTCATAAGGCAAACATAGTGTACTCCAGGATGCCCAATGCCTGCTCGCAACACCTACAGAGTTACACCAGTAGAACTGTGCAAATTTTTTATGTAACCTATTGATCACATACTTTGGGGGATTAACAGCAGATAACAGGTATACTGGCATGGTTTGAAGTACATGTTTAATGAGAACTGCTCGACCTCCAATTGATAGGAGTTTTCCTTTCCAATGTTGCAGCTTATCCATCACTTTTGTAATGAGACCTTGATAGTAATCAATTTTTCTCCTAAGGTAAAAGATGGGACAACCTAAGTAGATGAAAGGGAACTCCTGCTTTGGATTACCAGTAACCAATTGCACCATTTGTACTATCTCCTCACTAGCTGCTTCATGCATATACACTGCTGACTTCCCTTTGTTTATTAGTTGCCCAGAACCTTCTTCATAGTCAGTTAAAACCTCCATAATAAGCTGCAATGATGTGGCATCTGATGATGAAAATATTATTGTATCATCCGCATAAGCAAGATGATTTATTTTTGGGCTCCACTTAGGCATACCAAATCCTCGAAAATACTGGTTCCTGTGTAAAGAATTCAGGCCCCTCGACATCGCTTCAGCAGCTAGAATAAACAAAGTGGGTGATAAAGGGTCACCCTGTTTGACACCTCTTGTTGATTTAAAAAAACCATGTGATTGTCCATTTATCAGTACAAAATACCAGTTATTTGATATAATCCCATATACCAAACCAATGAACCTTTCTCCGAACCCCATTTTCCTCAAGATCTTTGTCAAAAACAGCCAAGACAAACGATCGTACGCTTTTGTCATGTCTAATTTGATCACTACATTTGGCCCTGCCTTTGTTCGAAGCCTAATGTCAGTGATTATCTATTGTGTTAGAAGGATGTTCTCCACTATGCTTCGCCCTTTTACAAAACCAGCCTGCTCCTCTGAAATCAGATTGGGTAACAAACCTACTAGTCTCTCATGAATAACTCTTGAGAAGACCTTATTGATGAAGTTACTAAGACTAATAGGTCGCATATCCGAGAATGTTACAACTTCTTTCTTCTTTGGTAGTAAAACTAAGTTCGTGTGAGTGATGTACTTAGGTAGTTCATGCCCACAAAAGAAAGCATTTACCATAGCTACAATGTCTTCGCAGATTATGTCCCAGCAGGTTTGGAAGAAACAACCAGTGAAACCATCAGGTCCACCTGCGCTCTCAGAGTTGAGTCAAAAAACTGCAGCTTTTACTTCCTCCACAATTGGTTTTTGAATCAATTCCAAGTTCTGATTGTTGTCTATCATTGCTAGCACCTGCTCGAGTATTCTGAAGTTTGTAGGAACTGAAGCTTCTTGAAATTGATCTTGGAAGAATCTGATTGCCTCATTAGCCATATCTGGATTGTTTTCCACACAGCTGCCTTCATCATTTTGTATCCTCTTCAATTGTAACCTCTTTCTTCTACCATTAACCTGTGCATGAAAAATTTTGGTATTCCTGTCTCCATCCTGAAACCAATTCATACCAGCTTTTTGCTTCCAGAACTCTTCTTCA